>KK121091.1:3112-24302 GCA_000611955.2 Stegodyphus mimosarum
TGCGCCATTTTCAAATGTGTTATGTGATTAATTTTCTTAAGCTGCTTAGTTTCTTTAGTCAACTATAACTACACTTGGAATTTCTTATATTTTTTTAAATCTCAGAAATCATACTTTTTAGGTTAATACTCACGTTATATTATTTCAGATTTCATATTATTTCCGTGAAAAAATATGAAATTTAAGTGCCTAGCTGTTATATTCTCGAAAAAAACATCCACAATGTATATACTTAGACCATGTAATAAAAGCACAGTTTAAAAGAAAAGTCTAATCTCGTGTCCCCCTAATTTTTTGACATTGATAGTTAGTTTGACTGTAGTTTAAAATAACGATATTTGCGGTTTGCAGAAGCAGAACAATTTACAAAAATAAGATAGCAGTTTGCATTTACGTGACTGCATGTAAAGTAGCAATAACAAAGCATAAAGCGTTCTGACCAGAATGAACTTCAAAGAACAGACCGCAATGTTTTACGCGTTGACACTTCGTATAATTTTTTTATTCTTTACATTTGAATTAAGGTTAAAGAAAGAAATGCATGATGGAAAGTGCCGAATCTTAAGAGGAAGTTTGCCCTTGGTGACTAAAGTTTTTCTGTTTAAATTATAAGAATTTGTCAGTTAATATGTTTCTTTTTGAATGTGTAAAAGGAGTGCATACACAATTCCATCCGAATCAATATTGGCGAAATGCAGTTTTGTTATAAAGGTAGAAAGCGGTTTCGATAAAACATTGTAATTATTAAAAGAAAGTATTATTTCTATAACTGCAGTGTGCTTTTGCTTGTTTAGAAACACATAATATTAAAAAATTTGGTTGATAAGTCTTCGGAAACCGAAAATTGAAAATATACAAAAAAAAATATATTTGGCGGCATAATGCAATTTTTGAAACATTACGAAATTAAACTATAACAAAATTAATTGAAATTATGTCAACTTTCATCAAAGAAATCTCCATGGATGAATAAAAACTCTATTTTTAGTATTTTATTTGGATTATCTATAAATCTGGCAACCATTTTTTCTTATTTTTGTTCTGTTGTTATTGCTGTTGAACACCTTCCCTGTTATTGTGAAATTAAATGCATTTGACTGAAAGAACAGAAGAAAATTAAGAAAGGCAAATTTCATTTGGTATTTATCGTTATTGTGTGCTATGGGAAACTAAATCATTTTATAAAGTGTAAGAAGGACATTTCAGATATTTGCAAAACCTAAGAAAAAATTAATTGAGCTTCTTATATTTCTTAGGCAGTTTTTTGCATTTATCGACAAATGGAAATTAAATAACTCTAGCTACAAATATTTTCACAAATATATATGTTTAAAAGTCATTTGTACTCGTAGTTTTCAAAAAAAAATTACTATAAAATATACAAACACGATAATGCAGTTAAAAACAAATATATATTTGCATTCAATTACCGATATAATATATATGTGTTACAATAATTACTTAATTAAAGTCATTTTGCAATAACTGAATCATCAATAATTCAGACATTTTACTTAAATATTTCTCTTAATTCCTTCCCTTAAAGTAAAATTTATTTTTAAGGGACAGATGAATATTTAGTTATCTAAAATGGCAGGGCAGGAAAAACGGATTCATGAGAGTTTACAAAATAATTTTATTCCGCCAAATGCAAGGGAATTGACATAGTGATTGAGTATTTTAATTATCGTATAATGCCCCAACTTCCTAAAGAAGAATAGGAAATCTATAAGGGCATTGGGAGAATGCATTATCCTCAAGCTCGACATGCACAAAAATTTTTATTTCAGAATTTTTTCCCTTACTCCCTCTTTTATTTCGCGCAGAGTGCTTTTGATTAATTCCATTTGTCAAACTCACTGAAAAGTATTTCATCAAAATTTAATTCAAACAAAGATGAATAAACTTTGTTTTCTGAAGCAAATCGAGATAAATGAAAATCTTTTATTCTTTGTCTGTGATGCTGTAAATTATGAATTACTAATTTATTCCTTTCCCGGAGTTTGATTCAGGAAATTCAATTTATGTGAGCATTGTAATACATATTTATTTATTGTCATTTTCATGTTGCTAGTGTAGGTGGAAACATCAGCACAAAAGAACGCAATGAATAAATTATTTTGCAGGAAAACGTACAAAATTCGAGATAATTGTTTCAAACTATTGTTATATGGCATATTTTTTATTTTCTTGCTATTGAAAGACACACGAGATGGAACACTGCTCAATAGTGCGCATTAATCACTCATTAATGAATAAAACTTTAAATTCCTTATTTTAAGATTATTTGTCATCTAGATTTTTTCAGTATCACTCAACATAATTCAAACCGCTTTCATTATGTAGTATCGGATTGCAAAGATGTGTTTTCTCTTTAAACTATCTCACAGTAAGAAAACGTTGTTTCACGCAAATCTTCCTAGTTTTCATCTGTATGTTCACCTGGCCATTTTTACTTTTAAAATCCGATCGACTAAATTGTTACGCTTGTTATGTTTAAGAAATTCCATTAAAACTCCAGGATAGTTTTTAATACGAGTTTATTATGTATCTTGTTATGTTTAGCTTTACATTTGCTGCAATTTAAATGTTTTTGTCGAAAATTAGATTTAAATTTTACAGTGTTCATTAATTACAAAATTGTTCAAGATGATATGTTTTAAAGTCAACTACTTTGATTGTCTTTGAAAACGGAAAATGAAATTTCCGGTTTTGTCCGTGGGTTATTTTGGGACAAGAGCAAATTTTAGAACAGTTATAGTGTTACTGGGAGACTAACAGAATAAATAACGAAATTTTTAATTTAAACTTAGAAGTTCAACATGAGTTACAAATGCCCAAATCTAACCAGTACGGAATGAGAAAAGAATCTGCGATTTATTTCCGTCAAAACAATTACTTTTTCAGAGCATCTCGACCCAGTGATTTTCTGTGGTGAAGCGGTCAGTTCTCATACCTCAACTGTTGATTTCTTGCCCAGTATCTAAAATTTATTACCTTACAATATCAGAACAAAATACCATCTGGCTGTGTGAACTGTAGGATGAATTTTCAGTGAGAAATGCCTTTCATTCTAGAATATTTATCAACATCTTCTCTTCTTTGCCCTTGCGAAATTCATAGTCCTTCCATGTGACTCCTTTCATGGTATTAACTATGAATATCAACCTTTCTATTATGGTCATGAAAGCCCAAAAGCCAATTCGGCGTAACTAGTGAATGCACTTGAATTACGATTTCCAGAAAGCCCTCAAACTCAAATCACCGCATGGGTTTGGCAAAAATGCAGAGCAGTGTTTCAAAAATGATACAGATACGATATATAATTCAGCAAAATTTCAAAATTTAGTTAATCACATCTGGTTGCTTTATAAATAACATAATACTAAAGCACAAAATATATTGTACAAAATGTGTAGCAAAGAAGGAAACGTTTTTGTTACTAAACTTTCATATGAGAATATTGATTAAATAGAATACTCATAAAGCATGTTTCATTTACCCAAAACATTATGCTAAAGTAATAATTTAATCTTATTTTAATTATAAATTTGTTATATTTTTGTTTCATGTAATGAATAATATTTATGTGTAAGGGAGTTTCATTTCAAAAATCGCTAATCAAAATATTACAGTAAAAAATATAATAAATAAATAAAAGTATGATGACAGATTTTTCAAAACAAATAAAATAAAATAAAGTAAAATAAATCTAAGCGTAAATCTTTTGAAAACGTATGCATGCCTGCATATAAATATGAAGGAACACCCCTTAAAATATTAAAAAGAAAGCAGATCCGAGCTCTTGTAGATGAAGAAGTTGCAATTCTTTATACATGTTGATTTGGTATGAATCCTCTTATCTTTATCATATTTCATTATAGTTTATGAATGTTTCAGCAATTTTGGTTTGACTGAAGAAATTATATATCTGGCTTGCAAAAAGACATTTATTTCTTAAAGTGTCTTAACCTTAGGTTAGGCCTTGTTTCATTTTCTTTGATTAATTTGGATTAAATAGTTTCACAAAATTTCTTTTAAATGAATATTATTGAAAACGTTTATAAAATGTACTGACCCTTTCCGAGATTAATTATGAATTTGAAATATAAATTTGAAAGTAAAAGAAAGTTCTTATTATTTTATTGTATAAAGATATTTTTGACAACAAAAATGTTTCGGGTATGAAGAAGTAAGCCTGGACAACTCTCTGGATATTTCTGTGTGGCAGATGCTTAGATAAATGTATTATTGAATTTTCTTTTCTAATCCTTCAGCATCAACACAGCGCTGCCAGCGCGTCTTCCACTGTTCATAGCCCTTCTGGAAGGCCTCGGGCGTCATGCTATCAAGGGCTCTCGTCGAAGCCTGCTGGATGGCGTCGATGGAGTCGAATAGCTTCCGTTTTAGGCCTGTCTTGATTCGGGGGAAGAGGAAAAAGTCACTTGGAGCCAAGTCGGGGCTGTAGGGTGGCTGCGGCAGTGTTATCACGTCGAACTTGACCTAAACTTCGGCGGCGGCGCGCGACGTGTGAGCGGGGGCGTTGTCGTGGTGGAGAATTCAATCGTCCTTGATCGCCGGGCGGACGCGGCGGAATCCATCCATCAAGCTGCGGAGCACTCCAGCTTAAATGTCACTTGTGACAGACTGTCCACAAGCAACAAACTCCTTGTGAATTACTCCTTTACCATAAAAAAGCAATCAGCATGCACTTCACACGCGACTTGCTCATGCGAGCTTTCTTGGGTTTCGGGGAGGGAGCAGTGTGCCATTCTGAGTTTTGACGCTTCGACTCAGGATCGTACTCGTAGACCCAGGTCTCATCACCAGTAACCACTTTCTCCAGAAGGTTCGTATCAACATTCAACTGTTGGAACATTTCCTGGCAAACAGTCATGCGCCGTTTCTTCTGATCCACCGACAAAAATTTTGGCACCAGTTTGGCACACATTTTTCGCATCATCAAATTCTCCGTCACAATCCTCCACACCGTAGTCTGACTGAGTCCCAGTTTATCGGCAAATAATCTAGTACTAAGACGACGGTCATTGTTTAAAAGTTTCCGCACACTCTCCACATTTTGATCCGTTCGGCTTAATGATGGCCTCGCATAGCGGTGGTCGTCTTCAACATTCCTACGGCTATCTTTGAGACGTTTGTACCACATGAAAACCATTTCACAAGACATGGCTTCTTCCTTAAAGGCTTTCTGAACCATACCGAGAGCCTCCGTGGCGGTTATGTTCAGTCGCACGCAAAACTTAATTCCATAACGCTACTCCAAGTGCTGCTCCATTTTGGCCTCTCCCACTTTTCGACCGAAGTCAACGACACTCACTCATGTTGCAAGCGATGCGCACTCTCCAGGGTTCCGGAGGCAACTGCCGCAGCGTCCGTTTGTTCCCTGAAATCCCCACTACTTCCCCCACCCGGCGGAACCGATTAATAGTCTCTGAAGAAATATAAATCTGAAGCTGGTTATCACATTGAACAGTAGAAAAAGCTCACTTTGATTCTTTAATAGCTCCTTTAAATGTCATTGCATAAGTGAGTATGACGTTCGCACGGTTTGGTTCTACGGGCTATAAACCACTTAAGTGTCGCTCCCCTACTCAGAAATGAACCAGTCTTGAAACTTCTGAATCACACCCTGTATATATATGGATATATATATATTTCATCACGTGTAATGCAGACAATCGGCTACATATTCATATAAAAACCTTCTGGTCGGAGAGAAATACTAGACTATTCAGATCAAAACTAGAAAAATAATTCTCATGAATCAATGTGAAATACTTCCGTATGCGAGTAGTTCGTATCTGTTTATTACTTTTTCATTAATATATTTAGAGATAATCAGAATTGTGAATGAAATCAGTTTCCTCATATTAAATGCATTTTAAAATAAGTATCTTTTAAAAGTTGTTAAATGTCTAAGTGTGATCCGTCGTAAATGATTAGAGACTGTAAGGTTGACCTGAGATTATATATGGTACTACGTTATACGGTAGAGCTCTCGAAACCTCAGATTTACAATCTTGATTTCTTTCAAGATTATAAATCTGAGACGCAAAGTTTCTCTTTATTGGCTTTTCAAATATCACGTTGGCTGAGGAACTGCAACTCAAGAGCACGGCAACCTTCTTGCTTTAAAAGTGCATCTCTCTGTGTCTTTGGAACTCCATTAACCCCTGAAGCTCAAAGCGCAAGCTTAAAAATCCTAACTAATTTGCGTTTGCACCGCTCCTCAGCTCAAAGAGTAAAATGCAATTTGGATAACAGTAAACATACCCCCATCCTTGAAGACCCAAGGAGATTCAAACAATAAACTGTAAATTATCAAAACTTAATAGACCCAAACAATAAAAATTAAATTAAAGTCTCTGTCATGAACTAAATGGCAAAGGACATAATTTTACAGGTCCCTTTTTTGTACTATTGAAAGTGGGTAAACCCACCACTCTGTCATCCAGATCGAGGTACACGTTAATAATTCTACCTAATTTCCAACGAAGCAGAGGTAGATTCTCCTTCTTAATGAAGCCCATATCGCCAACGTTCAGATCTTGCAACGTGCACCACTTAGGTATCTGCTGCAATCTAGACAAATTCTCACTGCTCCATCTCTTCCAGATGTGTTGAAACAGCCTTTGTAAGTTTTTCCACCCATCATTTCGACAGAAGTTTTCTTGAATCTGGTTAGGTTCTGGAAGAGAACTTAAAGCCGCTAATGTTGAAAGGGGTCCTGGTGTTATGGCCTGCAGATCTTCGGAATCACTTGAAGCTGGTACCAAAGGCCTAGAATTAATAGAGAATTTAATTTGGGTTATTAATGTCCACAATTCCTCACCTGTTAAACTAAGTGTTCCTAAACATCTTTCTTAAGTGAAGCTTCCCAAAGTCATCCAAAATGAGGTGCAAAGGGTGGATTAAATAGCCACTTAATGGTCTCTGAAGAAATATAAATCTGAAGCTGTTCATCACTTAGAACAGTAGAAAAAGCTCTCTTTGATTCTTTAATAGCTCCTATAATGTTCGTTGCATAAGTGAGTATGAATTTCACACGGTTTCCTCTACGGGCTATAAACCTCTTGAGTGTCGCAAGAAATGATTCTGTTGAACGATCTCCAACCAATTCTAAATGTATTGCTCTGGAAGTAAAACAAATAGACATACTGTAAGGTATATTTTAATTTCATAACATGCATTTTAATTCTAAGCCCTTTTCTATCAATTCTAGTTTCCACTTACAACATCCTACCAGAATAAGTTTTTAGAATCGAGTGGAATAAATAGTTAGTATTTAAGGAAGGCTCAACTAACTTTCAGAGAGAGTGCTAAGAATCCTTAGTAGCGCGTGTTTGCCTTCGGGCTAATTCACACTTGAAGCTGTTACGCTCGGCCATATTATTACGTGTCATTTTATATTCGCCGGCTAGTTTAAATTAAGGGCCAATTACATTAGATAATTGTGTTTAACTTCGGCTAGGTTTCGTTTAGTGAATTACAGTTTAGTTTCTTGTTTCTTATTCGGATTTAAAGCCCAGATAAAGGCTTCCTGTAAGCCCGAGAAGGGGCTGACTGTTACTATTATTTGGGTGAAATAAAGGGTATTTTACCCTTCTCGAGTCTGCGCCTTCAGTTGTTTGAACTCAGCGTTAATATCGCTATATAGTTCACTGGTTTCCTCGACGTTCATCTTAGAACAAAAGGAGTGAGAAATTGTTCAGCGCATAACACGTAAAGATTTTAACTCCCCTACCAGAACGATATTTGACGTTAAATGGTCCTGCAAGATCAATCCCTACACAAGAAAAAACTCTAAGTAAGTCTTGCAGCGGGTAAATCTCCCGTTGGCTGAGTTGTATTTTGCGCTCTAAATCTACGGTTCATAATACACTAGTTTAAATGATTTTTATTAATATCTCTAGCACTCACAATCCAAAATCTACATGATATAAAAGAAATGAGTAGTTGCTAACACGCGCAAAGATACGTTTCATGATCAAAATAGTGATTTCATGATCAACCTTAGTAATCAAATGCGTAATATTATGATTCAGAAGTAAAATCATAGGATATTTCTGATTACTTTAAACTGTAGCGTTTCTGAGCCTTCTGTCTACACACGTTATCCCTTTCGAATCTAAGGATTTAAAGATAAAAGCTTACTTAATGTTTTCAAAATTTTACCCGATTCTAGACAGAATAATTTATAAAGTACTTTTCCCGCCTTCTTCATATGCCTTCGTGGTGTAGTGATCATTAGGCTGGGCGCGTATTCTAGAGGTCCGTGGATCGAGTCTCGGCGAAGGCGGTGCTCATTTTTCACTTCTCCAACATAAAAAAATACCTAATATCTCTACAAAGTGTTCTGAAAATTCAGCATTTTGTACAGTGCTAACAATTATAAAAGTAACTTCACAAAGTTTTTCAGTAGATACATAACCCTTTATTCGTTCTACAGGTAACTTTCTACAATTATTTCTGAAACTCAGACACCACGCTAACACTAGACATAGCTTTAACCATGATTTAAACTTTGTAAATACACTAGGTTGTACAAAACTGAAAACATTTGAAATAAAACTATTCTTCACTTCTCCTAACTTATCCTCATTCTCTAATTCTGCACTTAAATCTTGCTGTACATAAATTTAGATATATTTAACCACTGCTTTCTCTCCATCTATAGCTCGCATTGTAAGAATTCTAATGGAATAAGACCTCTGATTCTATTGTCTGCAGGATTTTCTTTTCCAGTGACATAATTCCACTGAATACCTAAAACATCTTCCTGACTCTTCGCAAACAGATCTGCTATAAAAGGTAGCCAATGGCGAGACTCAGACGAAACCTATGTCAATGAAAGCCGTGAGTCTGTCCTTGCGTAAATAGTGTCAATTGGCAGTTCTATGCATGATAATACTACATGCAAGAGATTGTTAAAAGTAGCACAGCACACAATTATAGACTCGGATAAGTCTATGTTTTAAGTGAGCAACTCTGGTTCTTGATGTCAGAAGGCTAACCTTGACTGAAAAATCAGAGCTGATTGTTCGTAGGATGATTGCACAATAAGGCTTTTTTGAAACATCACAAAAAGCATGGATTTCTATAACTATTGCCTTCAGACTCAAGATATAACTTGGAATTTGTAAGATTGGTAGTAAGAGAAATTCTAAGAGGAAACGTTTTCACTTTCTACTTATTTTTTTGTCAACGATTTCATCCCGACCAAGCTGTAAACTCCACAACTCTTGTAAAAAGATTTTCTCGTATATCATTTTTGGCGCTAACCATGCCAAGGGATCAAAGGTTTTGGCTACTTCTAATAATATAGTCTTCTTGGTGAACTCATTATCATTTATGTATTCCGAAAAAGGAAATTTATTGCTAGAGGTATTCCAATAAATGCTCAGTACCTTCACTTTCGTATCACTGATTGCTCCCAGAGAAGTACTGGGTTCTCGTAACCACTCAGGAATATTCTCTAAAATAGCTAAACTGTTGGAAATCCATATTTCCTTAAGCGGGATCCACCCGTTTACCTCATTTCAGTTAACTGAACTAAACCTTTCGCTTCCTCTTCACTTCGTGTACCTGAAAGTAAATCATCTACATAAAAGTCGCGAAGCGAATTTTTGATGCCAAAGGGAATCTAGCTCCTTCATCTAATGCAAGTTGTTTCATAACTGTAGTACACAAATATGTTGCACAGGCAGTCCTATACCTAACTGTAACTAATTTGAAGGAACTCAAGGTCTCACTAGGACTATTCCTCCACAGAATTTGTTGTTCTTATCTTCTGGGTGAACTCGAACTTGTCTAAACATCTTCTCTACATCGGCACATACCGCAATTTTGTAAGTTCTGGACCGTAGAAGAATTGGAAACAGCTCTTGTTGAACTCTTGGCGCAATGATCAAAAGGCCTTTAATGAAAGTCCAGGCGCTGTTTTAGCTGAAGCATTGAAAACGACTCTCAGCTTAGCTATAATACTTAATTCCTTTAAGACCGCGTGATGAGGCATGAAATACGCAGAATTAATAAAAATCTCAGGCACTTTTTCCATATGTCTCAGTTCAAGGTACTCCCTCATGAAGTCCTCATATTGTTCATGTATTTGAGACTGTTTTAAAAGTGAGTTATCTAAAGTCTTGAATATACGCGTAGCTAACTGTGTTAAATTGAGCTTATAACTTGCGGGTTTACTATTAATTTTTAAATTTAAACTTATACTCAACCTCTCTTGGCGCCGGAGAAACTAAAGGAGTAAAAAAAACTAACTAAAATGAACTAGTCAGAAAACTAAAGAAGGAACTGGTTGATTTGATCTGACTCAAAATAATATTTCTAAATTACTACTGTTTCATAAATCAATTAATTCACACATAGCAAGGCAAAGCAAATTCTTCTTAATAAAACTTAACCTGAAAAGGAAGCTGGAATAAATCTTCTCTGGTACTCGGTAAACTGAGTACAATATCTCAACCAAGCATTTCTATAATTCACTCATTTTAAAATGAACTCAAGAACAACAAGTTCATATTCATTAAATCAAAACCTTATAAGCACCAGAGAAAAAATATTTAAAAACCAATCAATCAATTCCATTACGAAAATCAAGCACTAGTTTTAACTTTCCTGGCACCTAAAAGTCATTACAAATTTTATCTTAAAACATATTCAAAGAATCATTAATAAGTGGTTAGTACATATTTGCTGAAAACAGGGCGCGTTGTGAGTACCCTAAAATGCATAAACATTTTACAATAACCCCAAGCAAAAATCTCCATGTTTCTTCAAAAGCCTCACGGCTCAAACAAATGGAGTGACTGAACAGACCAATTACGTAACACACAAAAAAATGCAATTAATAACATAAAATCAAACTCATTTATTAGTATCTAGGATAAATTTATGGGAGAGCTGGCCAGACTACCCTTACATAAAAATGCAATTAATATTCTACAATTAATATTCTATTTCCTCAAGAGTCATTTATCAAGATAAAATTTTGTAATTTAACATAATAACGGTTACTTGGAATAACTGGAACATTAAATGAATCATTTAAACTGGATTTCACACAAACTACTATAAAAATTACAATTAACATAATTTTCTTACTTTTGACAATAACTTTAAATTCTTCCAAGACACGTAGTTTTTATCTATTATCTAATGCTTTTTTTACCCGTTAAGCAAGATTTAATTAAGACAACTACCGAAGAAAATATAATATAACTCACAGTTGAAATACCGGAATTTCATCATCATAGGCTATAGGTGACGTCATCATAGGAAGCTACAGGCTGCAGATGAATTTCGCCATTGAACTGGTCCTAGGTAATCAGCTCCCAAATAAAGTCCACGAAAAATGACCTCTTGTAGAACATCAATGAAGAAGAGCCCGGCAATCAAAATTCTAAAATATCAAATTTGAAGGAGAAACAACCGACGACAGAATGTTGAAACTTTTTCTTTTCACGAACGGAAAGCTTCTGTTAGGTACGAGCCATTTCACTTCCGTTTTACGGGAAAAACCTCTTCAAACTCGGAAGAGTTTGCTCTGAGCTCTACTTCTCGCATAAATTTCAGGAAAAATTCTGTATTATTCACATCTTCGACTTGCATAGGTCTATCATGCCGCATCGCAAGCGCGAGCAACCCGCTAGGGTAATGGCTCGGCCGCAGGACCAAAAGCCCTCTCTGCTTATTCTTTTCTCTGTATCAAAACTTATATCAAAAATTCCGGCGAACACAGCAGCAGCATCCCAAATCTCTTCAGCTAAAAGCCGAGTCCGTCCGCAGAACGCAAGCGGAAGCCACCCAAGCCAGGGTAAGCTTGGCCGCAGGGCCAAAGGCCCTCTCTGCTAATTCTTTTCCCTGTATTCAAACTCAAAAACTCCAGACTGCAGAAAAACTGACTTCAAAACTCGCGCAACAAACGAGGAAAACTCAGTTTCTCCTCCCACTCACAATTATAGGTCCAAAAGTTACACATAAAATTAAATTCTTGCCAATCTGGGACTTTTAATATAATTTAACAGGACAAATTCAAACCGACAAACGAATCAGAAGTAAGTCATTGTCTACAGTAGCACCTGCGAAAACTGGAAATTAAAAATTTCACACCCCTTGCTAACAAGCGAAAAATCTAAGAAACAACAGAAAAACTGCTCCTTCAAAGATCCAATTTACAACCTTTCCCATTCTTCCGAAGCTATACGCAAGGCGACATTCACAAAGCTGAAACGTAAGTGAACAGCGGGTGGACAAATATCGGTCCTCATTCGGCGTTGTAATTCTGGCGCGACCTGTGCTGTAACGTCTACTCACATTACCATCATCTTGGAATCGTCGCCAAAGCCTGGCGATGACACTTTGGGCAATTCCAAGTTCGTCTGATACTTCCAGTTGGGTACGCCTACATTCCAGACGGCCGATAATTCTACCACGTAAAAAATCATCCAAATGCGTCCTTTGTGTCATAAAATTCGGTTATTGCACTGAAATGCTTATAAAGCACCTGCGAACAATTTTACTTCTTTGCCTGTATTCCTTATATATCACTCTCTTACACTCTCGTCATTGTGACGTACCATCGGTGTCATCTGGTTACTTCCTGAAATTTGCATATTTTTCTTGAAGATGTGTGTAGTGATTTCACAGGTGATATATTTATTTTAGAGTTCGATTTCCGTGTGACTCCGAATTATCCTTAATGTATGGACATGAGTATATTGCACTTGAAGAAATATACATACATTTATGCAGATTCTTCATTATTGAATTTCTTTAGCTATAATACAAGATTTGGTGACAACAGTTGTAAGGTTATAGTTAAACTAACAAAGTTTTATTTTAATATAAATCTTTCTATCTCTTCTCAGTTTCAACTTCCCGTTAGAAGAAGCGCGCGTTTTCAGGTGATGCTAATTTGAAATGGAGCCAAGTTCTACTTAAGCGAGAGGTAGAAACCTCTCAGTATGAGAGAGCTTTTAGTCTCAGATCACGGTCATTCTATTCAACGTTCGCCTGACCAGCTAGCAGTTAAATTCTAAGCCATAGTGCTTGCTACGTGATTGCTTATTGAAATAAATTCAAGTGCTCTAGTATTAGTAATTCTTGCTACGCACCATTTAGTTAGAGGCCAACCCCGCGTATAGCTCTGTGAGCAAAGATTAATTTAATTACTATTTAGCTTTAGTTTAAATTTAGCTGATTGTTCATTTTAGACCCAAGTATGGTCTTTACTTTCTGTATCCCTCCCGAGTTAGGAAGTGGTTGTAGATAATATTGATTTAATAAAAGAGGATTTTAAATCCCTTTCAAGTGCAGTTGTTCTACCACTTAATCACAGTATCTACCACCAGAACATAGCCTCATTCAGCTCCCTGTTCCAGATCAGGACTTAAGGACTTTAAGGAGTTTCGCAAAGATGTTTGCCAAGAATATGCACCGAACACTCAGTCCTGACACAGTTTGAAAAGAGATTCAGAATTTTAATGTTTTCAACGCAAAATCGCAAAACGAAAACAATAATCCTTCAGGGGCAAAGCCCCTTTGGACTAATGGTTACAGCTGAAAACATCGCGGACGAAAACGTCACAGAGAAAACAGTGCAAGGCGAAAACGTCGTGGTACAAACATGGTGGGAGAAAAGAAAGCAAAGCGTAACACCGCAGTTCCAAAACATCGCGTTACAAAATATCATCATCGAAAATAAAGCGGTTCAAAATTTTCGCAGTTTGAAAACATCGTCGTCGAAAATATCGTGGTAAAAAATAAAGCACCTGCAAATCATCGCATGACGAAAACATCGTACACATGCGTTTTTCAGATTTTTAAAAGTTGTAAACGCCTATTCGCACAAAGATTTGGAAGCGCAAAAATGTTCCCGACACTTTACGAATAAACATAAACAAAACAAGATATAATTTTCACAAAAACAATATCAGATTAACAAGCTTGAAAGAAAGTAATTTGATAATTCGCTAGGCAATTTTTATAGAGGTAAGTTCATGCAATTATTTATCCTCCTTTTTCTAAACACTTTTAGGCTGTATGTTTCATGAAAAATTCTGACTAAAACTTTATAAAAAAATCAATATATTAATGACCTTTGTAAATTAGCTATGTAAATTTAAAATTCTATCAGTGCTATAAGTTACTTTAGTTTTCTACTCATTTTAAATTTTAAAATGCTTAGTTTCCTTCTTACTTCTTCAGTAAAAATTTATTAGTTAATTCAAAAATATGAAATATAAAAGTAAAAATATCCCTCTTTCCTCTTTGCTCCTTTTCGCCCGCAAAATTTTCGGAGGACACTGGACTAATAATGAAGAATATGCATGAATCTAAGAAAGTTTCTCGCATTGTAAAGAAACGACGACGGTACATAGAACCATCAAATTTTGAATAACATAATCCTCCACCCGAACATGTGCACCGGGGCTTAGCCCAAATTTTGAATATTTCGAATTTGTTTTATTACCTATTTCTTGTTTTGTAAAACTTTAATGAATTAATTATCAAGGATTTCAAAGCGAGTAATGCCAACACTGCAAGGGGGAAAAATATATATATATATATTTTTTTTATCTGCAGAGCGAGACTGTCTATCAGAAATTCTAAAGCTACATTGTTTTTTATTATTTTGTTAAACTGCTGTTGAATAGAATTTTATGTGGTTTTAGTGAGTAGAACATGATATTTAATAAATAAAGGTGACATACGAAACATTAAAAAATGCTTCTTTGGGAGTAATATAAAATATGAATGCTTTCAGACTTTTGTTTCCTTTTTGAAACAAGATGGCATAGTGCATCTTGATAGGGAGTATCAAGCCCTCTCCTGCGTCAGCTACATATACATTTTGAGGTACTTCGATTACAAGTATGACACACTGTTCTTGTCTGAGTATGATAATGGAAGCTTTTGAAATCCAACTGCATCGATGTGCCAATCTTTAATAGAGTTTGGTGTTTTTATTTGTTATGATACTTTTAATAATTCAGAGAGAAAGATATTGCAACTATCTCATCAAATCATGCTGAAATAGTCTGCTGTTTCGAATTTGAGTTTTGGCATGGTGAAGTATCAAATACGCTTTCCCTTAGAAACTAACTGATCTAGCTTTCAATAGTCGGCGCAACGATAGTTTTCTTATATATCATTTTCATCCACAGTTATTACAAGAATAAAATTTTCGAAAGAGCAAAAAACAGTATTTCGCTGAATTAATGGATTGGTTACTTGTAATAAATATTGAGTTTACCGTCTGTGAAATTTTTGCTGCTTTAGATTTTGAACCAGAGAAACGTCTAACAATTCAAAATAAAATGTGTCAAATGTAATTTTCTTAGTATGTTTCCTTAAGATCATGTAAAAATTAACTTAATATCGTTTTGAGGATCATGACCTGATAAACGCTTTTAAATTATGCCTGAGTTTATGGCAGTTGAAATATTAAGTAACTAAAATTGACCCTTACTGATAAATTTTCTGTCAGCTTGAGGAATGCAGAATTCAGCACTTTCAAAACGCAAAAGTAAAAGATTTTCACAGCCAACGAGTTTTTCCTCGATCAGTCCGTTGAAGGATTTTGGTTCAGTAGTACGACATCCGAAGTGATGAAATATGTAATAGAACTGCAGTTCCATTAGAGTGTAAGAGACATAGCGCACTGTGGTGGTCTCTTAATGCACAATTCGATGTGGTGGATAACACCATTTATCAAATCAACATTGATTACAGTTCCACCGCTCCCCATCATATCAAGTTCTTCAACTGATATCCCATATGTAGTCAAATGTGAAATTCAGGCAAAAGTTATATCAAGTCCTGTAGAGAAAGAGGCATTGTGATATATTCTGATTCTGGTTCTTCTATGAGAGAATAATGTATGGTCCTCTGTTTCAGTTCTTCGAAAACGCTGTAAATAATTTTTTAAATTTCCCATCCTGTCATCCTTTCTTCCGTTAAAGCACAGATCACGGTGTTTCTTTAATAAATTCATTGTGCAGACTTTTCTTTTATTACGCGATTTTTTTCGTATTTTTTTGTTTCTGCAAATGACGTGATAATTCTCGAGATGTGTTATCACTCTCATGGTTACATAATATTTATAATACACATAATATTAACAACTAGGTAATATAGTTACATAAAATTTTATAATAATAGTCACCGCTTAAAAAGATTTGTAGCAAAAACTACAGAATACTATCATTTAAAAAATATTTTTGAGCGTTTTGCGCAAACAATAAATAATTTGAAATTTCAGGCTTTAAGCCTTTTTCGTCTTCCTCAGATGCCGAAATTCACATTAAGACCTATAACGTTTAGACAGCAGTGAGTTTACTAACTTTAAAGTACTGATAAAAACATCAGAACTTCACCATTTTTCGAAAATCTGAGAGCTATGTCCGAAGAAAAGATACAACGTTATTCGACAAATAATTTTTAATTTTGCTCAAATTGGGGATATTTCCGAAGTATAGCGATAAAAAATATAAGAAGTATTTTTTCGGCCCATCCTAGTGTACATGAATAGTATGAAGAATCCTCAGTGAGACGGAGGAATGTAGAAAATGTGTCATATCTGTAAGAGTCTGAGAGACTAAAACCGTAACACAGGATCATTATTGCATTTCAATCTAATTCGAACGTCAAAATACTTACATTCTAGAAATCAAATGAGCCTGGGAATATAATCTTTCTTGTTTCATGTATATGTTTCACGTGTATGATACATGAGATATTTCTGTAATAATGTAAATAATAGTTAAGCAAGCAAATAAAATCTGTTTAAAGAACAGCCATGTAAACAAAAAAGCAAATGTTTTAGAACAGCGTTTCTCAAACTGATCCTCGAAGCGTGTTTTTGTGATCTCTCTACATTTGCAATAATGTCCTGTTATTTGTAACTGAAATTAACAAGATTTTACGTCATGTATTGCTAATGACACGTGATTAAGTACATTGGCATATCTTCAAGATGTATGTTATCAAAACTAAATTCTTGTATACAAGGTAAGTCTTTGAGTATTCCAATTTTCCATGCGAAAGTAAAATGGTTTGAAAAAAAACATGGTTTGCGTTTAGTTTTGTAAAACAGAAAACGGTTTCACCATTTCCAATTCCAGAATCCTTTTTTCATGGAAAATAGTATTATAATTGGAAAAAAAAATATGCAGTGACGTATGCTCGCCTATCGAAACTCTGAGTGGACGTCACAGTTTGAATATTTTTTAGCGGTAAATATAACGAACTTTATATGTACTCTTAATCCTTCGCATTGCGATTTTGAAGGTAACAAACTGTCACTGGATAAAAGACAGTGGTTAAGTGAACTGTCGATTCACACCAGACATGAAATGAAACTCCAAGTAGAAGGTACTATTAATTTCTGGATCTCATTACCCCATGAAAACGGAATGCACTGGCGCTTTAAAAATATAACTAATTTTTAATAATTAAGTATCAATAATTAAGTAATATAATTAAGTATGAATAAGAAAAGTTTTCGCCATTAACTCAAAAATAAAGTACCAAAATCGGCTTGATGTATATGCCGTTCTTCAGGCTTAAGCTTAGCAATATACATTCAACCGCTCAGCAGATATGCAAGATTGGCCGGTTCATTGTTGTTGTTTTTGTCTTGTCCATGAACTTCATGAAAGAATAGTTGTCTGAGCCTCAAGGAAGTTGGACCTCTATTTCCACTACAATTTTGAGGGAAAGTACCCTGGGGGTGGTTAGAGGGTCTCATATCTTTCTTCCCTACCAGCAATCAACACGAGAGGACTTTTGGCTCACCATGTATTCAGAGTGTTCTCCATGCCGCAAAGACACTATACATTTAAAAGCATCCATGCCTTCTCCGGGATTTAAAACCGGGCCCTTTGGTACCGCAGTAGGCTCTCTTAACCACTATACAGCCTGAGCTGCCGCCGATTCATTATCCCATTAATGAGAGTAACAAAATGTGTTTAATTTTTAGTTACTAGAATAAAGATTATCCAGACTCTAATAGCCTTAAATTATTAAAAATAACTACAACCTTTCTTCTGTTGACTTAATTGATTAACGTCAGTGTTAAAATTAAAAAAATAATAATTAATTGTACATTAAAAATGTGAGTATATTGATAGTCAGAAATGCTAAAGAATTGCTTTCGAATGCAATAAAAGTACTATGGTCCCAAGAACATTCCAATTTATAAAAGTGATGCTAACTTGCAAAAAAAATGAGAAACGCTGTTTTAGAAGGTGTCAAAAAGATGATTGATTCATCTTAATTTATGGAATCTGTCTTTTGCCTGCTTAACATTTTATAAATAACGTAACAAATACTAATTAATAAGTGATAGTTTTTCAGAGTAAAATCATTTGTAATTTACATATAATTCTCTTATTAATTATTTCCCATCACTGTAAATATAACTGCTTTAGACCGGAATGCAGGTTTTACAACGAACAGCAGCTTTATGAATAAAAAAAAGATTCTGCAATTAAACTTCAGTTTTGTTACTTACCTGCAAACGATATATAGCACATATTTTTTTTTTCCAATTTTGTACTATAATGTAAAGGAGAATATAATTATTGTAATTATAGATCATTTGTGGATAAGATTAGAAACTAAATATGTCGAGTAGTTAATGATAACTTTTAAAACACTTCGATCTCATTATCTTTGTCAAACTACATTCCGCTGATTCTGATTTATTTTTTGCTGATATGCAACCGGTAATTACTTGAAATTTCCATGAACTGGTCGATTGTTCTAAATAAAAATTGAAACAATGAACAGAGGATTTTTACATGTTATTTTAGAGAGATTTGAACAAATGATTAAAAAATGCAAATTTTGTGGAATAAATGTTTCTAGTAATAGTGTGTAATTTTAATTGAGATAATCTCTTTGAATGAATTTAAGCTCTGTTAACTTTAAATTTATCCTTGTTTTTTTAAATGCTACATGCAAACAGGCTGTGGGTGGAAGTATTATACTTTTATTTTTTACGTAGAGAAATATTTTTAATCCAGAATTCAAAACGTCATGAAACACATAAAATTAAAACTTCGTGATTCCAAATAAGCAATATTAATAATAGCAAAGATAAAACCCAGCAATCATTATTTTTTATTAATAAAAGAAAGGGGATTCTAGACAAATTCTGGAGGAAGTTGCGTAATATTTGTAATACGTGGCAAGTGATTTGTATGGTAACAGCGAAATATCCTTCAATGCAGATCTCAACTGCAAAATGAGTAAATACATATGTAGCAGCAATTAAAAAGTAATGAAACCTAATTACACACTACGCAAGTTAAATAAATGCAAAATATTCGACTCCTTCTACTGAAGAATGTGACTGAATGTAGAAAATTCTGCAGAGCTTTGCGTGAATACTATTAATATGATCTGGAAAAATATTCCGACACTTGGATGAAGCGTTAGCTACAATAATATACAAGACTGCATATAAAGAAGTTTATTTATTATCGAAAACGAGGAGAATAAAAATATACAAGCCTTGTCCCGTTAATTAAAGGAAAGTTTCGATTTCAGTTCAGGCTTTTGATTGTAGCAGGATTCTTCTTTTCTGGAAACTTGGATTTGTGGATTCTTCTTTTGTGGATTTCATAAATATGGGAAATGGAGAAAATTTTAAAGCTGTTGAAATCAATTCACCCGTCATCAGAAGAATGAAGAAATTTTATTTTTTATTCTAACAACTTCTAAAGAGCAAACTTCCATTAAGTTAAAGCGGTAATTTGAAAACTTCCCTGCTTTTCCTGAGAAAATATACGCTTTAACAAATCCCTGCGAAGCCCCCTGACATATTACAGATGAATTATTACGCTTTTATTTTCGGAAAAGATTTCATTTTGAATGCAAGCCTACAACTGATGGACACAAGAAAGTAAAGTAAAGTTTATATATTTCAGAAAGCACATATTTCAGAAAGCACAGTATAAATTATAATTCATAGCAAGGACCATTCGACAGAAAATTTAAACAAGTATTTATATTTTAAATACTCTTCAAATTGCTCCTAAATCCTTCTAAGCATAACTTCTAAGTTATTTAAATTAATCTTGTATTCTCAGCACATGAACTATTACGCTTTTATTTGATGAAAAGAATTCATTATGATTGCAAGCCTATAACTGATGGACATAAGAAAGTAACGTAAATGCAAATAAATATTTCTAGGGATTTAAGAAACGTGTATATATCTCAGAAAGCATGATATAAATTATAATTCAAAACAAGGACCATTCGACAGAACATTTAAACAAGTATTTATATTTTAAATATTCTTCAAATCGCGCAAAAATTTTTCTAAATATAACTTATAATCTATTTGCACAAATCCTTTATTTTCAGGCACTCGAAATATTATTTGTTATTCATTAAAGTATTCTTAAATACAAAAATGTGATTTAAATTGAGGTTGAACAACATTCATAAATTCTGTAAAATATTTTAAATGCATATAATTAGAAGGAACATTTTGCATATTCCTTACCAAACCGTCCAATGAATTTGATAAATAATTGTCCAATGCATCTCCTCCAAATTCCTTCGGAAATTCTGGACACAATTTCGAATTAATATCAGTTTCATTTCATCCGAAACATTTACAGTGCGTTGTGTTAATACGTACGAATAGAACAGACATCCTGTCCATAAAATTTGCACATATATCTCTTTGTTAGTACCATTTACATAAAAAATATATTGCATTCTCTTAATTGCCCAGATAAATTTCTAGGCAAGAATATATGATATCATATGTATATAAAATTCAATAAACTTCCAAAACACTCAGATTGCGTTTGCTTCCACTAATCTGCAATAGAGCAAACATTTAATACCACATAATACTTAAAATTTTGCTCTGAGAAATTTACCGTAACCTTGCAATGTGTATGTAAGTAAACGTGGAAACTGAAATGAATGAAGAAATTGAAAAAAATGGTATGCATGTTAACATTCAATATAAAATATTTTGCTGTTACAAAATTATTTTACTTTAAACTTACATTTTTATGTTTACAGTGCTCATAGTGTGAACTGTTTTTCTAACAATCTCTCTCTTTATAATAAAATCTTTATCATTATTTTTATACAATGTATATATATATATATATATATTCTTAAT
>KK121091.1:24338-218273 GCA_000611955.2 Stegodyphus mimosarum
ATAAATTTATATACATATTTATATATATACGTTTAAGAAATAAATTTTTCCAGACATTAAAACTTCCAGAGGTCTGAAATTATCATGATTGAAGATAACGGTTTTCTAATTAACTAATGCTAGCCTCTTAAAAGTTCATTTTCATCTCAGTTTGCTTAACTTTGGATAATAGAAGACAAAATTTATTCCTTTGCTATATTCCTAATGATTATTATTTTTACAATTCATCATACTTTAGAAAGAATAAAATGCTTTTGCTATGCATTCTTTCTGTCTATGGTCTTCAAGTAGGTACTGAGTCCTTATTCTTCAACACGAGTCAGATTCTTCATTTTAGCATTCCTCACAGAATCTACTTTTTTGAAGAAGGAAACACGAAAAATGTGCAGTGCTTTCACAGGGACTCGCACTTGGACCTCTTGGACACGAGCCTAGTGTGCTAACCGTTCAACCACGAAGGGATGTAAAAAGGAGAGAGAAAATACATTATATACTCCCCCTTTTAAAGGGCGATTGGGGATTAGGGTACCCAGTCGCCAAATCCTGGTGGTGAAGAATCATCATCCACCCCCCTTTTAGTTCGGGCGCCACTATAGGGTCATTAAGTTTCTTGGAAGCAAGAAAGGTGAAAAATATACAGTGCCCTCGGCGGGAATCCACCCTAGACCTCTACAACACGGTCCTAGTGTGCTAACCGTTACACCACGAAGGCCTGTCGAAAGGAGGGAAAAAATACCCTATAATCTCTTCATCAGAACTGCTGCCGAATCATTAAAAATGTGTTAAACAACGTCAGTAAACAATGTCATTATTACGGGGACATATTCTTGGTATCTAAACTTCCGTACGTTTATTCCCAATACGCAAAAATACTCTGGTAAGTAATTAAATATCATAACATATTATTATTATAAAATATCACTTTTCGCAACAATAAATATTTTCATAAATATATAACATCAAAATACAAAAAAAAGTAAAACATAACTAAGTACTTTAATGCAATATACAACTAGCGCCAGAAAATGCTGAATCAAATTCCTTGAGGGTATCATAGAGGACCTTCTTGCCAAAAGTGCAGATTTGAAAGGCATTGAATAAAAAGTCAAAGGGAAACCGAATGTCAAGTCCTAATAACAAAAACTTGTTTCTTCTTTGAGCACCATAACACGATTATTACAAATCCACTAAAATGTGATGTCTTACCAGCAGAAACTTTTTCAACAGTCTTTTCTTTGACAGTAAAATCATTATCTTGTTAGGAGTTGCACCAAAAAGGAAAAATATCCATTTTTTTTGCTCTTCCTATCAGAACGTGAAAAAACAGATAAAAAACAAAATCTTTTAAAAAGGATTATTGATCGTCAGCGAAAAAAAATCGATATTTTTTCCATCCCTCTTCCTTTAACCCCTACATCGTCAATTTTTGTTAAACTACAGAGGTATTAAAACTGAATTTTCTTAAACGGACGACTTGGTTACAATTTCGATGTTAACGTTGATGAAGATTTAAGAGTTTTTAATAGCCTACAAGCGGAGGAATATTATAAGAATACTTGAGTAAGATAAGTCTTCTAGTAGTTTCAAATAATTTTGCATTTAATTTTAGCATTTAGGAGCAAAAATTGTGTGATCTTCTCAAAGGGTTTCTAAAATATGTATTTCCTTCTTTATCGAGAACTCATAGGAAACATTAAAAGTTAATTATAATAAAGTTGGAAATTTGTAATTCAGAAAACACTGATTATTATGCTTGAATATTTAAAAATCAGCTACTTTATATGAAAGAAAGGATAGTATTAGAAAAAAAAAGTCTGAAAGGTTTCAGATTTTAAATTACATCCAAAGGTACATTTTTTTAACATTTTGTATGTTACGTTGATTTATTAAATATGTTCTTCGCACTTCAACCATAAAATTAAGTTCAAAGGAAATATCGCAAAATAATTTTAAATTGAGCATATCTTTAGAATTTCCGATACACAGTCTTACGCGCTGGAGATAAAAAATCTTTTTTCTGTATAACGTTTCAATTGCTCGCTTTGAACTTTAAAATCCTTGAGTGTGTTAATCAAAAATTCCTTAAAGTTTTACAAAATATGAAATCAATAACAAAGCAAATTCCAAATTTTAAATTTGGGCTTCCAGATGCCCATATTCGCAGTAGGTTTATGTCATTCAAAATTTGATGGCTCTAGGTACCATTGTTTTATCACAATGCGAGAAACATTCATACATTTATGCAGATTCTTCATTATTTAATTTCTTTAAATATAATACAGGGCGATAATATTTAGTGGCAACAATTTGAAAAGCGAAACGAGCATTCAGAGTGAATCGTCGCAAAATCGCAAAACGAAAACAATAGTCCTTCAGGAAAAAGCCCCTTTGAACTAAAAATTTATATTTCTATATTCATATTTAAGATAAATTTGTGCAGCAATGCAAAACTACATTTTTCAAGCGGAAACTGTTTTTAACTTCACAATTTTTATTCAGATTTAATTTTCATGTATGTCCGAAATGAGCTTTAAAGAAATCAAAACGTCCATATTTTTATCAGTTGTATAAATTATTTGTACAGTGATGAATATGACATATACAAAAAGCTTCTTTTTACGGTTAAACAGAGATGTCACAAATGGAGAAGGGAAGAACAGATGTTTTAAAACTATAGCTGTGAAATGTTTCTGATTCTGAGATAAAGATGTTGTAGATGAAGATATAGAGTAAATCATTTGTTTTAAATTGTATCTCAAGATCATGGAAGTGGTAGTTAGTATACCTCCTTAACGTCTTAAATAATTGTTTGCAAAAGAAAGGCAGCATGCGAAGCTTCATCTTCATCCAAAGGTCTGATCAATACTTTCAGTTTTGATCTTCACTAAATTATTGAAGCGAAACACTTAAAGTCATATTCTTTTTATACTAAGGCATTTTGTCAGAAGGATTGGTAAATAACCTCTTGATTACCAAATTATTCTCCATCATAATTTAAAGAATGCTAATTTTAGACAAGTTAATTATGCTTAGGGAATGTCCGTAAAGTGGAAACTTTAAGGACAATTGGAAACAAAAAATTAAATAATGAGTTCTTTTTCCTGGAGAACATGATCTCATGCAGCGCTAAATTGTAATTTAATGAAACATTGTAAATGATAGTTTAGAACAGACTGCAGACTGTTCTTGGATGTCGGGAAGGTTTAATGCGTTTAGGTTATCATTTTCTTCTAAACTATTATTTACCTGTGGAAATTTATGGTGAATTTTGAAATTTCCACATACTGTTTATAAAGCACTTAAATGGCTTTATGTGTCAATATATTGCATAATGACCTACAACTGCAGTGAAGCGAATCTTTCCTGAGAAACTGAGAACTTACAAACTATGATTTTTCAATGCTTGCGTATGTATTTAGTATTAGTGCAAAACAATCAATTAAAACCTGCCGGTGATTTGGCATTCTAATTCGTAATAAATTCAGTTCATATATTACAAATGTCATTTAATACTGTAGCAGTAAATACTTAAAAAGGTTTCAAAATCAGTCTGTTTTCCACGCCAGTATGAATTATGTGCTTATGAATAGTTTCTCAGCAGTACTTTAAGTAATTAAATTTTGCATTTCAGGTTTTCATTAGATATGCCTGTATATTTCTTTCACAACATTGGCCGTATGATATTGATCTTATGCATTTGCGTATTTTTTATTTACATAAAAAATTCAGTTTTACATATCGATTAATAAAAAATCTAATCTTTTGCTAAAAGTTAAAAAATAATTAAGTTTTTAACATTTCAATCTTCCTAGAGCAATAATTTGTATCATTAGAAATAAAAAGTTTTAAGGTATTTCTCTCGCCTTCGTAGCATGCCTTCGTGGTGTATTGTTCAGCACACTTGGCGCCTATTCAAAAGGTCTGTGATTCTACTCCCGGAGAGGGCATTGCACATTCTTCATCTCTCCTGCTTTCAAAAAATGCCTAATATCTCGAGAAAGTCATTTGTAGTGATTATTGTGATAAAAACAATCTAAGTGTTGATCTTTACTTTTAAATCAAGTATTTATATTTTCGTACAGAAAAATAATTTGATGATATTTAAAAAGGGCATCTCACAGTTATTCACTTAAATTTTAAGATTTATTAAGGAAGAATTAATAATCTTTGACATGCATTATAAATTCAAGTGTAATGCACTTTATAAATAATGTTTTTCTGCATATGGATACACATGCATTAAATATATAACTGTATGTAAAGGCTAAACTTTAGAACTCAATGTATAAAATGCCTTCTTTTATATTTCAGGTTCTTATAATGCATACAAATAAGCTAAGATGACAAGATGAAGTATCATCACATTTACAGCTATGAAGTTACATGAAAATTGTGACAATTGAATTAAAGTTTTATTTCTCTTAAACAATATGTTTTTAGAAGAAAATATTAAGCAAGGGTGAATTTTATTTCAAATAGTTTAAGGGTTTTAGTAAGGACAAAAATGAAACATTTTAGTAAAATCACATTTAAAATTTGTGTAAATCGCAAAATATTTCTATTATAGAGTAGGTTGCCTGTAAAAATAAATTCAGATTTATGACTGGACAATCTGTTAGTTGGTATACAATAATTTATCATACTTCATTGGAAAATAGAAGTAATTTAAAATAAGTAATTCAGATAAAAAAGCGGAATTCTTTTGTAGCATTATTTGGTCCTTTTAACTTTCTTGAGATATAGCGATGCTCGAACAGATAGTAATGAAATGACTTAGTCAGTATTTGTGATTGATACAATTTCCGGATTATTCATTGAAAGATAAATGAAAATGGAAGTAATTGTGGTGAAATTCAAGTCTATTTCAGCTAACAGTAAAAGTTTGTGGCAAACTGTATTATTACTAATCGCATTTTTTATAAAGTTCCACAGATTTTTAGATGATTTGCGTAATACGTCTCAGCATTTATAGTCATTAACACCACAACCAGTTTTAAACTTCCATATTATTTTACTACTCTAATTGAAGACTGTAAAGCAGAATCATTATAATCTTTTTAGGACGAACATTTGCATTGTATTTATGTTTCGGAACATCAACATCAGTCATATTAAGTTATTGGTCAAAGACAAACAGAAACCGTTTATTTCTTTTAAAATTTAAATTCTCTAAAATTGATCAATACATTTGCTAGCAAAAGCAAAAATGTTAAATTCAAATTGCCATGTCTTATGTCCAAGTCCTAGAATTCATGAATGTCTATTTATGAAGATTCGTTAGCATCTGTATATAAGGTATTCTTCGCGCCTTCTTCGCATGCCTTCGTGGTGTATTGGTCAGCATGCTCGGCGCTTATTCAAGAGGTCCATCGAGTTCGAGTCACCGGCATTGCTCATTTCTTCAGCTTCCTAACATCGAAAAATACCTAATGCACCTTAATGCATACCTGTTAATTTTACCGAAATTGTTAAATAAGAAGCATGTGATTTTTGAAGTACTTCCTATAAGTTTATTGCACGTTATATATGAGATAAATATTTTTGCTCAAATTTATCAACCTATTCTCACCTTCGTGGTTCCTGTCCTAGATTCATGCCGTTATAGAACTTTCCGTTCTTAACTCTTTGCTATTTAGTAACTGGGCATAATTTAGAAACCGCATAGATATAATGAAAGCATTTCGAATAGTCTTCTTCAGATTAAACTGGTAAATTTAGTTTCCTAATAGAGTAACTTATACCTTCACCTAGTATTCTTCCATCCTCTCGGAAGATTTCAAATAATATCTATGCATATTTGTCGAGAAAATTGTGTTTTTCATTTACCCAATACTAAAGGAATCGATCATTGAATCGTTTAATCATTAATCTTAAATCGGAATAATTTTTACTTAGGTATGCGGAGCACAACTTATAGAAATGTATAAAGTACTTGACATTGTTCTTATATACGTAAAAGAAAGGATCTCGATTCTGACTGACAGTAGAAGTCCCAATATACAACATTTAAAAGCGTGACCAAAGAGTACGAGTTATAAGAGTATGCCAAACGCTGGCAAGTTATAATTATTAATTATAGGTAAAAGGGTTTTGGATCTTACATCTTTCACTGGTGTCCATGGCATTAATTTTCGTTAATTATTTTTGGTTAAGTTCTGAACTGGAGTTTTGTGAAATCATTTCCCGTTAAAACTTTAATTAACATTGTTTTAATTTACAAACTCACAACTTTATTAGATTCGAATTTGTTACGACTCATTTAAATGAACAGTTTTAACTTTAATCTATTAGCTCATAGCAGGGTTTTCAGAACAACAGTGGTTAACGTTAAATCCTCCCAAGATTATAATCTCTTCTGAAATTTTTTTTAACCCAATGGAAAATAATGCATTGGTAAATGCAAATCAGAGTAACATCAGCATAAGGATTTAAATACCAAACACAAATTCTTAAGAAAATTTACTATTTTTTCACTCTCTTCTCTAATATTATAGGTTTCAAGATTTGTAACGTTCGAACAGAAATCTCAATTTATTGACAAAAGTATGCTAACCTCCTCAGAATGTACGGGAATAAAATTCAAAAACCTTTCTACATACTTCTACTAGTAGAATTTTGCCTGAAATTTGACTGATTCTTATTTCTCTATTCTATGACGACGTACTTTCTACAATAACTGTAGTAAATGCTGTTTCTCTGGCTGATTTTTATTTCACTAATCTATCACAACGTATTTTCTAGAATAACTCTAGTAGATTTTCTTTCTCCATTTTCCGATACCTCTTTTTGCATTTACGCACGTACTGAATTTGAATTTTGGACACGTCTATTTTCTCACAACGGCTTATTATATTTGCAAAAAGAAAAGCAAAAAAAAAAAAAAAAAAAAATAAAACATTTCCAAGCTTTCAGACTCTACATTACGCCCAAAGTTGCGTTTTTTTACTTTATTAAAAAAAAAAAAAAAAATATGAAAGCTTTCAAATTTTATATTTCGCTAAAAGGGACATTTTTTAAACTTTTGTGTGTTACCTTTGTAGAGCCATTATGATTGCTTTTATTATGATTGATTATGAAGCAGGAGAAGAGAAAAATGTGCTGTGCCATCGCCGGGACTCGAACCCAGACCTCTCGAATACCCTACAAATGTGTTAACCTTTACAACACGAAAGCATAAAGAAAGGAGAGAGAAAATACCTTATACCTTTATTTATTAAATATCAGGTTCTTCGCACTTATTCCGTAAAATTCAATTCAACAGAAATACTACAAAGTAATTTAAAAATAGCATAATTTAGAGAGAAAATACCTTATACCTTTATTTATTAAATATCAGGTTCTTCGCACTTATTCCGTAAAATTCAATTCAACAGAAATACTACAAAGGAATTTAAAAATAGCATAATTTTAGAATTTCCGATACACAGTCTCGCGCTCTGGAGATTAAAATGTCTTTTTTATTTGTACATAGCTTCCATTCGAATCTTTGAAATCGTTAAGTTTGTTAATGAAAAATTCGCTGAAGGTTTACAAAATACGAAATAGATAATAAAACAAATTCCACCCAAATTTGGGCTTCTAGATGCCCATATTCGAGTGGAGGACAACGTTATTCAAAATTTGATGTCTCTAAGAAGCGTTATTTTTTCACATTGCCAGGAACATACATACATTCTTGCAGGTTCTTCATTACTTAGTTTCTTTAAATGTAATGCAGGACTAACATTTGGTGGCAACAATTTGGAAAGTGAAACGCCGTTTATAATGAACCAACGCAAAATGTAAAAACGAAATTAATAGCCCTTCTCGGCAGATTGCCCCTTTAGGGTAATATTTAAAAAAATTTACCAATTCCTTAGTCCAGTTTTATGTATTATATTGTATATTATATACATAATCTGTAATTTCTTTAGGACTGAATGATAGTAGCAATAACGCGGCAAAGGTTTTTGTGTGTTGAATAAAAGATGACATTTACAGATAGACGTAGCCAAAGACAAAATATAATTTATTGCTGGGCAACTTATTCTTAATACCCATGTTTTCCATCACATATTATCATAGCTGCGATAAATATACCATCTCCATAGTATAGTGCTCTCGAAGTAGGAAAGTAAGTACGCATTTCGTCAGCGGTAAGAGGTAGTACAGTCGGTTCTTTGTTGAAATTTTTATGTGTGATTAGATAAAAAATATCTGCATTCCTATGCATTAGATAAGATGGCATGATAGATGACGCAAATTAGGTTCATATATAAACAGTCAGTAGATTTAGAACTGGAGGGAGGTTAGCCAAACTGAATGATGAATAAAAGGAACTATTGCCAAATCTAAGTTTAGAAGTTTTCTTTCATATTTTTCTCTTTCTCTCTCTCTCTCTCTATATATATATATATACATGTATGTAGGTAGGTAGGTATATATGTCTTAAGTAACACTTAAAGTAAAAAAAAATCCGCGAAAGTGGAATTTCAGAGTTAAAAATCTATCGCTAACGCAGTCAATATTAAGTCAATTTATCAAGTAGATAGATTTTTCAAAGGGTATTAGCCTTTCTAGATATAATCACCAACTATTAAGGATATTTGACAGAGCTTCTTCTTCCTTGTCTGCTTGAGTATATTTTCGATTTTCAATTTTAGAAACAAAATTAATATTTTAAGTGAGTCGAATTAATTTTAGTCAATTTCGTTTCCAATTTGACAAGAAAAATCCACTTTTAGGTACTTATTTTATTTTACCTTCACGTATAGTAGAACATAGGTATTTCAAGTTAATTCCCAGGTGGATATATTGAGGAAAATACTATAACAAAATAAATTCATTAAATGAATAACATGTTATGATAAAAACGGAAAATGTTCCTTAGCCGAATTATAAAACTTTCCTTCCAATAGCTTTCTATAGTCAAATAAATAAATAAATAAAATAAAAATGAAGTATTAAAATAAAATAAAATATAAACAAAATTTCCAGATATATACCATAAAAACTTCCGAAGATTTAACCATTTAAAAGATTTAGGCACTGCTTACAAGTATACTTTAAAAACACTACACGAGTTTGTACTCGCATGTAATTTTCTAAAATAAACCATTGATGATTTAAAAAAAAACTCTTTAGTTTGAAAGGAAATTGGCCTTAAATTACAATTCCTCCAAATACCAGGACTTGTATATTAAGGGCCAGATTTGCATATAAGACCAGACGTGTGTATTAAGGACTGAATTGTTCGTTAATGACTTTTATAGAATAAGAAACAACTTAATAGATGTAACACTCTTAATAGCAGGTTCGTAATAATTCCCAGTTTCATATATTTGTGAAGGGTCGTGTTATCAAAATTAAAGACAGGTTTCAGTTAATAAAAGATAAGAACTGGTTCCTGGATGCTTACATTGTATAGAGAAGCAAATATGCACTGTTAACTATATTATTAGCAAATTAATTTAGAAAATTTATGGCTTACTCATCATTCAACAGCAATGCCAGATTTCTAAAATAATATTACTATAAATTTCTGTATATATGTAAATAATTGTAGTGAAGTTATGTCTAAAATTGTAATATGTTTGCATAGTGTCCCATGAAAATCCGAAACGAAGCTCTGCGGGACAAATAAGACTACAGGATTAAGTTTATTGAGCATTGAAGTAAATAAATGGCTGTTTCGCAAAATTGTCGGCATATCGCCAAGCTGGAGATAGTTCTATCGACAGCTGGCAAGGCTTTAGCAACAAGCTATTTCTCGCCAAATTTGGCGACAGCTGGGCGACGTTCCGGTTCGTTCCCTGTATAACTGTAATTCGTACATTAATTGATCCTTGTATGTAACTGTAACCTTATCCGGCCCTTATATGTAACTTTAACCGTATACTCCTTCTAGTAATTTTGAGAAATGAAAGACACTAGAGATTTCTCGACTGCAGCGGGAAAAATATAGAAGGCCACAGAGAGCATCAATTCTCAGTTTCTGAGTTCAGAATTAACTACAGAGTATTGAGATGTATTCGTTTGAGCTTAGCTCTGTAGAATGCGCTTTGCATTGCGTTGTGTTTAACGCTCTGGGTTAATTGAAGGTTAACTACCGATTGCACTGTGCGATACTGAAAAGAGCAGTGCAGGTTTTTGTGGAAAGTTCCGGAACTGTAAAGTACTCCTTTTCGTAAAATAAATTTCACCAATATATCATCGGTTCTGTGGGCAATCAACCTATTACGAACCCGACGCACCCAACAATATTAACAAAATAATACTGTAAAACAATTCACTGACTTAAGCGAATCAGTAGATAATGAACCCATTGAAGAATAGTAATCTGGTGGAATATGTTTTAAAAACTTACTCTATATAAAACACTTTGGCAAATGCAGCTCTTTTTACACTTAAGAGTGCTACTTTAAAGTTGATGAATAAGTGAACTGAATGTAATCCGATTATTTAACTAGTCTTTAAATATCTTAATTTTTTGCACGAAAGGTTATGAATATATTTCTGATAATAGACTTTTCTGGATATTCTGCAAAAGAAAATCAAATAGGATTTCGGGAAATTTCAGTCGCGATGAGATAAATGAATGCCCTTGAATTTTTGTCTGACAGTTCGCCGAAAAGACGGAAATTTAGAAGAATTCCATTACGCTGATTTGGGTAACCTCGGAGGAAACTATCTTTTTATTCCTATTGCTTATCAGGAACATTAAAGTTTTGACGGAATTTTCATTGCCTTCTGGCGAGAGAAATTTTCCTCTCCTGTTTACTTAGCAAATGAATATAATAGAACCGTTTTAGTAGAAACAGAAAAATGTTTCTTCCCATCCTCTTTAAAATCAGTGCCGTTTCGTTTGACAATCATTCACAAAGGATTATTTTTAATTTTTTTTACTCTCCAACTACTTCTTATGGTATAAAAATACTTTGCGTAGTTGCATTTTGAACTATTACTGCTACTATTCTTAATATCGTCGTTTCATATTTATTATTTATGTATATTTTATATTAAATAATCTGAAAATGATATGGTAGCGAAAATTGGGAAAACGATTTTAAAGCGTATTGTTTTATAAATTTAGTGATGATGTTTTTTAGAATTTTGAAGCTCTCTTCTGGCTCTTTTCGAATGCAATATTTAATTCAGAAAACTTTAAGGTATTTTCTCCCTCCTTCAATCATGCCTTCGTTGTTTAACTGTCAGCACACTCGGCGCGTATTCGTGAGGTTCATGGTTAGAGTTCCGGCGAGGGCATTGTTCATTTCTCATGTACTCCTGCTTCAAAATAACCTAATGACTTTACAGTGGCGCCTGAAATAAAAAAAGGTGGCGGATGATGATTACCCACCACCAGGATTGGGCGATTGGGTCCGCTAATTCCCAGTCGCCCTTTGAATGTGAGAGGGCATAAGGTATTTTTCCCGCCCTTTAGCATGCCTTCATGGTGTAATGGTCAGCACACTCGGCGCGCATTCGAGAGGTCCGTGGTTCGAGTCCCGGGAAGGGCAGTGAACATTTTTCGTCTTTCAGCTGCATCAAAAATCCCGGCCTCCTTACAGTGGCGCCTCAAATTAAAAAGATGGTGAATGATGATTCTCCATCACCAGGATTTGGCGACTGGATCCCCTAATACACAGCCGCCCTTTAAAAGGGAGAGTGTATGAGGGATTTTCTCCCTCCTTTCTGCATGCCTTCGTGGTGTAATTGTCAGCACACTCGGCGCGTACTTCATATGTCAGAGGTTTTTTTCCAGGCGACGGCACTGTTAATTTTTCAGTATCTTCTCCTTTAAAAAACTCCTAATGTCTGCACAGTGGCGCTGGAACTAAAGAAGGTGGTAGATGATGATTCTGCATCACCAGGATTTTGCAGTTGGTTCCCCTAATCCGCAGTCGCCCTTTAAAAGGGGGAGTATATAAGGTATTTCTCCCTGCTTCTTAACATGCCTTCGTGGTGTAATGGTCAGGACATTCTGCGCGTATTCGAGAAGACAGAAGTTCGGGTACCGACGAAAGCATTGCTTATTTTTCACATCTCCTGCTTTAAAAAATCCTAATATCTCTACATACATTTAGAAATGTTTCTCGAATACCCTGTGCAGTCATATTTTAAATTTATTCATTCATGTTAAGAGGTGTCAGCTTCCCGATTTTAGTTTCTGTTAGTTTTATGGCAACTTGGGACATTTTTTCAACATGCTTTTAGTGCAAATGTTTCTGCTTCTTGGAACTTTGGGTTTAACGATTCAAATTTGCGCTAAATATTACTGACATTAAGTATCTAGCATTCACTGTTTATTTGATAAAATTTACACTGTAAGGGAAACCTGTCTAGTAAGCACTGCCTAAAGGGTAAATACCCTATGTCTATCCCGAATAAAGTATACTAGCTTAATTTGAATCAAAACAGGGTAATCTATATACAGGCGACTAAAATGAATTTGTTGTTTTATATTGCGTACGATTAATATTAACCACTGCCCTGTTGTCTGTGGTCATTGTTCACTTGTCAAAAACAGTCGTCGTATCTTCCTTCTAGTCATCTTTGGATGGAAAACAAAATTATACTGAATATGGTATACATTCCTTGTACGCATGGAACCTGATGAGTAATACGATTTAACGGTGGAAGATGTTGTGTTGCAGAAAATAGCACACAGTACTTTATCAGTCCAATTTGCCAGACACCTCTATAAAATATCAATAAAAAATTTTTATTAATATGCATTGTGGGGTTTACTTATTTAATTCTAAAGTTCTAACTTAGAACCCCACGAACACTAACAAACGAATAATCGCTTAAGTTTGTGAATAAAAAAAGGAAGATTTAAAGAGAATTTACAGCCCTTTATTTTTCAGTATATTTATAATCAGTTCCTACTTGGAACTTTACACAAAGCCGCCACTCGGGCTTGAACTTAAAGTAATAATAATTTAAACTAAACTAGCTTAACTAAGCTATTTGAAAGGTATAGCCGAAGCTATCAGAAATCTAACTAGTTGGCTCCTAAGTATAAATTAAATCGACGAAGCCAAGCAAGGGCCTGAGGTATGGCCGAGCGTATTAACTAAGACAGAAATTGGACAAAGGCAACGCGAGCTAGTCAGGGAATCAGACTCTCTGTTTCGAAGTCGGTGAAGTATCGACTTAAATAGTACTCTTCCTTATTTGCATTAACTGCGTTTCTGAATTCAGATTCTGGCAGGAAATTGTAAGCTGAAATTAGAATAAAATAGGAAGGATACAAAACTTAAAATAACTGTTAATAAATTTAGGATAAATCTTACAAGATAATTAAAAATAATAAAACTTCCATGTCGATGTTATTAATATGTAGAAATGCTTTGTCTGAATTTCTTGTAATATTAATGCATGATAGAAATTAATTAGTGATAAGCAATAGACGATTCACTCTTCCTCCCTTCCCCATTTCCAGCTATATATTTTATTTCTTTCTTATTAACAAAGGATACTTCTAATACCATTTTAATATAACATATAAATAGCATATTTAACCTAAGAAAGATGCTTTAAAATTTCCAAAATTTAATGTAATATAGGTCTAGAGGTTTGAAACTTATTACAAAGACACTTGGTAAATAGATATGAAATTTTAAGCCTAATTAATTCTTAAAATCCTCTCTTTTTCAGCCTTCTGATATTTTGGACGACTTATCATATACGTACTTAACTAACAGTCTAAAACAGTAGCAACACTTACAATATGTCAAAGTTATCTAAAATTTATTTACACTATCTTGCAAGTACCTCTAATATATAACAAAATTTATTCACAGCTACTTGTGAAGTTTAGGTGCAAATGTTGTTTTTAGTTAAGGTGCAAAGAGTTTAATATCCACACAACATTGCTCCAGTTATTTCGATTTCTAAGTATAAATAACATCTAAGGTTCTAGCAATTACAGGTACATATTCCCCTAGAAAAGGCTGGACCAAGCGGGTGACTCATGGAATATCCTGCTTTCCTGATGTGTTGCTAAAACTCTCTCTGCAGGCTACTAACGCATTATATCACTATTTAATTTCCATCAAACTGGTGTTCTGAAAAGACTGCAGAAAGAAACAGAAGCGTCAATAATTATTCTACAAAATAAAGTGTTACCGAAAATAAACTTTATTAGAAATATATCCTTATTATGACAATGGCTACAATATTAAATACAATATTAGTATCTAAAACTATATTTAATATTACATTTATTATCTAAAATAATATGAATTTCCCTTTAGTGTATAACATTATCATTTAACATCTAAGCATCTAAAACAACATACACAGTCCAGTCACATTAATGTGACCACCACGTACTTTCCATGTCAGAGTTAAATAACCAATCACAGAAGGCAGGTGGCAGCACAGTGCAGTTGAGCGTATATAAAGGGTGTGTGAGGGCTTCGGAAAACATTTCAATCGTTGGCGTAATGCAGAAACGAAGCGATTTATCCGACTTCCAAAAAAGCATGATCATTGGCTTTCGGGCCAAGGGTGGAAGCATTTCCGAAACGGCTGAGTTTGTGAACTGTTCGCGTGCCGCCGTGGTAAAAGTGTACCGTGCATGGCAAAATGGGACTGTCCAAAATCAGCGACGTGGCAAATGTGGTGCACCACGGGCCATAGATGACAGAGGCGAACGACGGTTGCGGAGATGCGTTCGGGCAGATAGACGGGCTACCGTTGAGCAACTGACCACCAAAATGAACCAAGGGGCTACCAAAAGTGTCTCCCAAAGTACTATTCAGCGAACATTGCTGCGTCTGGGCCTCCGAAGCAGACGCCTGGTTCGTGCACCTATGCTGACTGCTGTTCATCGACGGCGAAGGCTAGAATTTGCACGCCAGTACAGCAGCTGGACGTCCACTGAGTGGCGACAGGTTGCGTTTTCGGATGAATCGCGTTTTATGCTCCATCGGACAGATGGACGTTGGCGTATAAGGCGTGAAACCTCTGAAAGGAACCACCCTGCAACCATTGCCGGAACGGTCCAAGCTGGAGGCGGGAGCATTATGGTCTGGGGAATGTTTTCCTGGCATTCTCTAGGTTCACTGATCATTGTGGAAGGCACAATGGATCAATACAAGTACGCATCTGTCCTTGCGGACCATGTTCACCCCTACATGCGCATTGTTTTTCCTCAGGATGATGGCATCTTCCAGCAGGACAATGCGAGGTGCCATACAGCTGCCAGTGTACGTGCGTGGTTCGAAGAGCACCAGGATGAGTTTACCGTCCTCCCCTGGCCAGCAAACTCACCTGACTTAAACCCAATCGAGCATCTGTGGGACCATCTCGATCGAGTTGTTCGCGCCATGGATCCTCAACCGCGTAATCTAGCGCAGCTGGCCACGGCATTAGAGTCGGCATGGCTCAACATCCCAGAGAATACCTTCAGGGACCTATGTGACTCTCTTCCTGCACGTCTCGCAGCAGTCCGCTCTGCGAAAGATGGTTATTCTGGCTTTTGACAGATGGTCACATTAATGTGACTGGACTGTGTAAAATCCCCAACGGTTAGCGGCGCTGACTGCCGTACCGAAGGATGCGGCTTCGAAGAAAGTATGGATGTTTGTATATGCATTATGTCTCTTTCGCATGGGGGTACTGCAAATATGAAGCTAGTCGAAAGCAGTCTCGAGAGTTTAGCGGTAAAGAAGAGGGGTTGAAATTCCTCAGATCCGACATCCGGGCTACATTCTCTCAAAATTGTGAGCGAAACTGAGCTAAAGTCGGGCTGCTATATGTATGGTGTTCAAGACTTGGCAATGACAGTCGCATTTGACTCCTAGCCAAGATGAATGTCGTGGGATTGTGCTGACATTTGTCAGACAAGTGATATTGTTAAAGGCAACAACAACATAAAATAATAATAAAAATTTAATTTTGCAATAATTTGTCCGTAAAATAAATCTTATCTTAACTAAGAAGACATGCATTTTCATATTTGAAAATTCTGAGAGTTCCTTAACTGTTAATTGATGGAGAAAATAGTATTACCGTTTGTGGCTGGTAACTAAAATTTCAGTTCATTATAGTAAATGTAGTATTTTTACCCGCTTATTTAATACGTTAAAGGAAAGTGCATCAGTGAAAAGCAAAATAATAGATTTCGTGACTGTACAGGAACCAGGCAGTGACAATTTTGGATGAGCAAAAAGCAACAGAATATCGTTATTTAAAGAAAGACAGAATGCATAAGAAGGTAAATTACAAATGATTTTCAATGCAACTATGCTTTTGCTGTGAATTGCTAAATATAGGAGTTACTTTTCGAATATCGATAATCCATTCGAAAATTTATCTCAGGCCAAAATACGGCTCCATTCCTTTATACAAATAAAATGAAAATTGTTTCAAACTTTCCAATAGCAACTAAAAAGCAATTATTAACGTCATGCAATTTCTAGTGGTTCGTGACAGGAGTGTTACTCTAAATAAACACATCCTCGGTGTGTCCGATTTAAATATTGTGCTACATATAAGGAGAAAGAAGAGGGAAGAGTAGTTTTGAAAATGTCACTTTTTGAAAAACAGAAATTTCATACTACATGTCGATTTATTATCATTCTTTTATGGATAAATAATAAATGCAATTTTAAGTTTTGTAAAGTTAAATGCAATTTTAAGGTAGAAGAGAGAATTGCGATGGAGCTATTGAGAAAATAAAAAAATGAAAGTCCTAAACAGTAAAAAACAGGATGTGTGGGCCAAAACTGTTTACAGGATATGTTAGCAAACCAAACGCTCCTATGATAGCAGCTAATTTTGATGCAAAAAGAAAGTTACATAGAGGTCGTCGACGCAAAGGACGTGAAAACGTTTTGGAAAAAAATTAGAGAAGTCCCATTTCATTAAGAATCTTGGTGCTGTAGAGAGAGATCTACATAAAATGATGCAGAGAATAAAGAAGAACGTGTACTGAAGAATATTGCAAACACCATGCAACTTGAATTGCAAGATAAGAACGCAAAGTGCTTCATCTCAAAACAAACTTTCTGAATTCCTTACTTGTGCCAAAAACCACATCAATGAGTTCCATGAAGCAACAAATCATTTAAAGAAGTCAAATATAATGAAATGTATTTAAATAAAAGTTAAATAAATACTTATCATGCGAATTTAGTTGTATCGCACTTCATAAAATACACTTATACATTGAAATTAGTTACAGAGCAAGTGGAAAAAACATTGTTTTTCCAAAATGGGACAATCGTTTCGATGCAGCTAATTTATGAAAACAGAACAATGATTTCGATATACAAGGAGTAATAAATAATTTTCGGAATGAAAATCTACTCTCAAATCTTTCTGGGGTTAAACCCTCAATAAAGAATATTTGTGATTCTAAACCTCTTTTAAGTAAGAAAAATAATTTCCTTTTTCATGTTCACACTTATTAAATATTCCGACTCTGTTCACTTCCCTTGTTTGCTCTAAAATAGAATAGAATGAGTAATATGATTTCCGTAAATGTACATGTGAAAATATCTAGTCATATTTCACAGTTTATTTCTGATTGAATATCAAATGCAGCGTGAAAATGAAATACAGTAAGCAGTTTAAATTCCTTAATTCAAAGGAACATGTATAAAATTTAAATCGTTTGTAAAAAGATAATTCCATGTGCTTTAAATGTTATAGTGTTTTACTCACTCACACACACACACAAAAAAAAGGATTGCGTTTTCTCGAGATTTTCATCTTTTCAATAAACATTTACTTCAATGCCCGCAGAATTCAACAAAGATTTTAATTATAAACTATGATAGAACTTTGTTTACAAAATTATGATTCTTTAGACTACTAAATTTTAGAGAAAGGAAAGAGTTTTTGTAAGCTTAAGTAATATAAGAAATAACAGCCAATGCTTAGAGCTGTTTGTAATTTTGGTGGTTTTTAGCAAACTATATTAAAATTTTATTCACCACGTTCGATACTTTATAATTTAAAAGCAGATAAAATAGAAGATCATATACCGTTTCATCTTTGCTCATCTTTCCAATAGTAAAAGAAAACGTTACCTTTGCCTATATAATATAAATGAGATTTATTAGGTATTAAGAAATATATTATGAATCATCCCAAACGAAACGCATTTAAATAAATAATATGCTAGTTTGCGTTATTTTGAGAACAATGTAAAATTCATTAAAAATCGACTAACATTCTGATGATTTTCACGAAATTTGTTCACGCATCCGGGACAAAAATATCAGATCAATAAATCATAAGAAAATTATACAAAGTATAATTATAGTTTGCCTTTGGATTGCAGTTTGAAACATGTGGTGCGAAATAGTTCCTTATTCCACATCTTAAGTGTAAATAAATATCTAATTAATGTCATCACGAAAGTTGCAATATGAAGAGTACAGATTAGAATTTAACAACTCCGAGAAAGCCGTACTAATAAACGTCTGGAACAAAAAATATAAAAACATATTCAAAATATAAAACGTGATAAAATTTTAAAATATAAAACATGACGGAATTTTGTATTAGTTATTAACTCATGCCGCAAGAATCAGCTTCTGTTATTTACAACAAAATTCTAAATGATCATAAATGTTAGAAATATATTACAAGTTTTCAGTTAGATATAGAATTAAAAGAAGTGAGTCAAAATTCCCATAAGGAAAGTTATAAATATGTAATTTTCGTTTAATGGATGATAATCACTAGAAAGCAGTTAAGAATTAGAGTTAATACTTTTCATTAAGTACCGCTTATGAGAGCGCAGCGCATTGCAATCAAGTTTCTTATTTGCATTGTAAAGAATCATTATCATAAGTATAAATTTTTTTTGCCATAGAATGTGCAATGTGTACTTTGCTTAATTGCTCCTAGTATGTAGTGTGTATAGTTGCCAGAGGGCCCAGCTCTATTCTTTATGCAACCAAAATTCCTGTCCCTCTTTTCAGAATTCTAGCAAACTACGTTAAGTAACCAAACTTCGTGACTGTTTGAATATGACATTAAATTAAAATGCAAATTCTTAATGTTTTACACATGTAATGATCTGAAAGTGTGACCTAACTACGCTATAGAGAATTTTTTTTGCAAAATTTATAATTTATTAAAATTAATATTTTATTTTTCTAACAAAGAAAAGCACAAAATTTAAAAATTACAGTGAAGTATTCAGATAAACTGGTTACAATCAATTAGTATTCTGATTGGTATTCCTGTATAAAATTACTGAGGTCTTGAAACGTCTTGTAACATTTGCGGTGATGCCGACTACTGTATCCCAAGGTCAAGAGTAATGGGTCTATATTTCCTGCAGTCACTTTTTGCCATAACAGATCAACATTTTTCTCTGCTCATAATGACTGCATGTATCAGACGCACTAATTGTTTTACAGCAGCACTGAAAACGGACGATCAGGAAGCATGTCTGAAACGTTGTGCACTATTGTTTCAAAGAAAATAAAAGAAAAAAAAGTTTATTGCTGATATTATAAAGGATGTTTGTCTGTTTACAGGGATAATGCTACCAGATTAAAATTGAACAGTCGATTGCGAAGGTTTGTAAAAATCTAATCTTCAAAGTTCAAACCAATTCTGGCCGAATGTCTAAGGCTAGATGGTGATTAAATCAAAGCAAAATTCTCTCTATTTGCAATATCCAGGACCCTCTTCATGTTGCAGAAATCCTTAGGCTCCGTTCAGATGGTGATAAAAATGAGATAACTAGTTTAAGCCGATCTTCGATGTTACTTTGCTACATAACAAAAACTGGTTTAGGGGGTTTGGTATAAAGTTCGAAATTTTCAACTCTGTGCCGACTTAATACGAGAATCGACCAATCAGAGCAAACGCACGAAAACTATTGAGCTGTAAAACAGAGCAGGAAAGCTGCAGACACAACAACACATGCGTGAATCTAGCTTCTCTAGCTGGCTGTGGCTTAGATCCTGTCTCGCAGGTGTAGACGGAATTCTCGCATTTTATGCCTTATGTGTATGCCTGTAGACAATAGACTTCATCTTCACTGGTTCCCCGCACATATTCGCATAGATGGAAATAAAATGGGTGCATATATTACCAAAGAAGCGGCATGTTCTGCCAGACTCCCAAAATGGTTCGGTTCCCAAACCGGTCTCTTTTCTCAAGCAACAAACAATGTCTCAACTTAAAATTAAATGGCAAGGCGACTGGAATAGGAGCAACACAGGACGAAGAGTATATAAGTGCATTCGTAGGTTCTCTCTAGACAGACATATTCCGCCTTACTATACTATTCACTTTTTGACGGGTCATAGCCCCTTTCCCTCTTATCTCTAACGCTAAGATTAGAGATAATGCATCTCGTGACCGTGGTGAAGAAGGCAATCCGAACCATTTTTCATTTAGCTGCAATTTACTTAGGAATCAGAGACTCGGGTAGTCAAGTGATAATAATAAACCCATTTGGTAAAACAGCTTCCAATATAATAAGTATGCAACTACGCAGGTCAAAAGCATTATTGACTGGTGTGCAGATAAATACTCTTAGCATAGGCAAGCAATTTCAGCATAATTAGTTCATTAAGGGAATCCTGTAAATGTATACAAGGGATAGCTCATTTGTAATTGTACGAAGATTATAAAAAACTAGAACACTCCATGTCTATTGTAATACATTAGCACTGTACTCTGGTACAATACATTGTTTAATGTGTCTTCAACTGAGCGGGCCTTGTAATATATCAGTACTCATATTATATATTCGTAATTATATTTTGGAAATTACATATAAGTATTTGCATTTGTAAGGGTCTTATAAAATTTTAGCAATTGTATAGATTACTATTTAGTAGTTCTTAGTAGTTTTGACATTAGTCCGATGTTGCGGTATAAGGTACAATAACTGTTTAAGCATTAGCAATTACATAATGTACTGGATTTTGAAAGATGAATCTGTATTTGTGTAATGCTTCAGTGTATGCCGAAAAGGAAAAAAAATGGTAACTGTACAAAATATTGGTATGTAATTAGAATCGTATTTATTTAAATTATATGCTGAAGAAATATTGTGCATATTAATTGCATAATGTAATAACGATTAAAATATGTACCAGATATTGTAAGATGCAATTATCCAGTAATGTATGGGTATTTAATCAATAAGAGGGTAATCAACTTTAAAAACTAAGTACAATACTTGCTAAATAATGCATTTCTGTCATTTATCCGTATGTGTACTACTTGTAATATTCTTGTAATTTTATTAAATATTGGTAACTATGTAATGTACTGGAATAACATATTTCTGTAATGTACTTTATATAATGTACTTACGAGGGTTTTTTGATTATTATGTGCGGTAACATTATAAAGCATAGGTGACTGGATAAAGTACTATATACTGTAAGGTAAGTTTGTATGTGTGGTAATGTATCAGTATTTGAATCAAGTTTTAGTACTTACCTAGAAATGTAAAAGTAATCGTTAAGAAGTAGACTGATACAACAATGTACTTGCACTTGCTGTATATTTATATGTACAAATACTCGTGAAAAAGTAGATTGATAATACATTGTACTCGTGTATGATGTATAATGCATTTCTGTAATAAAATGGTACAAGTTATTAGTCTATCAAGTATTGATAAATGTATAGTGAATAGGCATAAGTTACAGGTATTGGAAGCATACATAAGTATCATAAGATGTAATTATTTTGTATAATGTTTTTATAACTCAGTTATGCTTTAGTACTTATTCAAGAATGTATCAGCATTTATTCAAGAATGTGCTGTGTATTTGTATTATGTAATTGCTTCACATATTTGAATCGATATATTTTTATTTGTATAATGTAAGTATGCATTATACACGATAGGTAAGAGCTTCGACTTCCTAAGAAACACGTACTATTAATATCTTCAAGGACCTTAAACTGCTGAGTTAGTAACCATTTCTCTATGGACTAAGTAATACTCTGGGACAGAAGCCAACTCAGCGGATTTCAGGATTTCAGTCTCAACGGAGCCTTAGACTTTCCACTTTCCGAATCTGTAGTTCGAACCATCTAGAGCGAAGCAGTTACCAGAATAGGCACACATTAAGCACTGAGTGGACTACAACAGGGAATGTGAGGTTTAAGTACTTCGTCATCTGAGTGAGCCCAAGAAGCTCATAGGCTTTTTATGTGTGATTCGTTAATGCGCAGATAGGAAAGTGGCGCCATTTCGCAGAAGATTTGTTACAGGTGGTGACTGCTGGACTGCATACGACAATATGGTATGAAAACAGACTTTTTGTAAACAGCAAGAAACATGTCGCAGATGGCAACAGTCAATACTCTATCCAAAAAAGCTTTGCTGTTTATCTACTGGAATTACAAAGAAGTTAATCTTTTGCAACATACTTTCTTATAGTCAAACAGTAAACTCTATTTGTTGTTGCTAGAAAAACTGAACGGTGGTCAATTCAAACAATCCCAAATATAAAAATCGTAAGATTACTTTTTATCACGACAATACCGGCCTTTACGTTTTATTGGATGTGCGGAGGAAGTTCTTGAATTGATAGTAGAATACCCCGTTCTTCTATTGTGTTCTGTGAACCTTGGACTTAATACTTGATTTGCTCATTAAGAAACTCACTGCATGAGAAAAACCTCAGTTCTCTTGAAAAGGTGAAAGTCTACCTGAAAGTGTTCTTTGACAGCAGTTCGCCATCTTACTTTCACTAAGGCATTATGAATTTAAATTTTGGAGCATAAAAGATATAGTGAATGTACAAAAATACAAAGGAAACTAAGATAATAAAATAAATATAACAGGCTTTACAAATCGGGAGAAATTTGTGCTGGTTGTCGGGAGAATATGTCCTGTGCTTAGCTAAAAGCACAGGACATTTCGAACAACCCAATATTTATTTGAAATTTTTAACAGCAAGGGAAGAATTACAAAGTAAATGCTCAGCTATATTAAATGAAATCGAAATTCGTAAAAACGAATTTCTATATATTTTTAGCAGAAACAAATTGCCTTTGTTTACGCACCATGAAAGTTCTTGTGATACAGTACTGAATTTAGCCATTCAATAAAGCACAGAAATAGAATATTTGAAAAGATTGTTAAAATTGCATGACGTTAAGTTACCAGAATGAAAGTCTTCAGAAGAATGTGAGGGTGAGATTTTCCTTCCCTTACAAAAAATCTTGTTTTCTCCATCAGCACTCGACATTTAATACGTAAGTCTTTCAAACACTACAATATCGTGTTTTCAACAGCTTAAATGTGAACTTGTTCTATTGATTAATCACTCTGTAAAAATAGTTTCTGAAATCAATCGGAAAGCTCCTTACGAACTTCCCGTGCTCTCTTTCCTTTTCTTACGGAATACAAATTATTTTTAGCGATATGATTAAATCGCTATGCCGTCTTAAGACCTGAATAATTCCTACGTTTACACATTTGAGCGAATTAGACTTTTTACATTATGAGCATAACTTATGTACCTTGAAATTTTGAAGTATGCTAATTGCATTTCTGTCTGCAGAATTTTTAAAGCATAAAGAAAACAGGTTTCTAAAATTTAGAAGAAAGATTAAAATGTACATTTTAACTGAAGTACCGGTTGAAAACTGTTATGGTTTTGATTTTGAACATTTATCCTGGTGCCTGAATGCCAGGTTTTACGTTACGTTTAATGCTTAAAATAAACGTTTCTAATTTATCAGCAGTAGTATTCTAGAGTCATTAGGTTATTTCGAAGCAGGAGAGAGGAAAAACGAGCAATGCCCTCGCGGGGACTCGAACCGCGGACTCTCGAATACGCGTTGAGCGTGCTAACCACTACACCACGAAGACATGCGAAGAAGGCGGGAGAAATACCTTATATACTCCCCCTTTTAAAGGGCGACTGGAGATCAGAGACCCCAAACACCAAATCTTGGTGGTGGAGAATCATCATCCATAAACTTTGTTTTTAGTTCGGGCGCCAGTGTAGATATATTAGGTATTTTTTTTATTCTGGAGATGTGAAAAATGAGCAATGCCCTCACCTAGACTCGAACCACGAACCTCTCAAATACGCGCCGAACGTGCTGACCACTGCACCATGAAGGCATGCGGTGAAGGCGAGAGAAATATCTTATAGTATAAGGCATCCAAATGTCTTACACATGACAACTGAAAGCATTTTAAATGACTATTTATAATTTCGTTTCTAATATCACACGATAATTTATGCGATATAATTTTGTTTGATTACGTTAATAAACCCATTAGCTTATTGTTTCATCTATACTCTCATTTCTTTTCATCAGTTTCCTCCAGAATGCAAATTAGATATATGTCTCTTCAACTTCATGATTTTTATTCAGGAACTGAATATTCTTGCAACTTATTTTGAATAAAGTGCTATTTTCACGGACTTTTTAATTTTGAAATTTCTGTATCTAATGATAAGTTTCCGAAGACTACACAGCCTGTTCGCATATATTTGAGATGATTTTTATTGTACTTACGGAAGTATTTTAATTTAAATTTGTGTGCTTTAAATATTCTGTTTGATATCCCTTATTATTCTCTACTTTACTTAACCGTAATTTTCACGATAATAAAGCCTTTTGCTGAAGAGGTATTTTAGCCCATTTCTCTTGAATAGCTTTCCAAAGTCCAAGGAGGGCTATCGGTCGACGTTAGGACAATCTGCTTTTTTAAAAGTCCAAAAGCGTAAACCTCAATGGATGATACATCAGAAGATTTAGGTGGAATATGAGGGAAGGGTATGACTTTGACATCCGTTCCTTTTTTCATTTCTTCCGGGTAATTAGCAGTGCAATTGACGTGTGGCTGCTTGCTTTATCTTGATGCTGTTCTACTGATTAACGGCATTGCGAGTAAAAATGAGGTATTTCATGGTGGAAAATTGGATATAAAATATGTTCTTGATAGTATGTGCAGGTGATCTTAACATTTTTCTCCAATCTCTTTATTTTTAAATTGCCGCTATATGAAAAACCAACAATAATCATAAATCCATTTGAAAAACTTTCTTTAGATTCTTTTAACCATGTTTTTAATACTTTTCTCCTCTTTGATGATAATAAACGGATCTCTTTTTATCACAGTCATTTAAATACGTCCAAGACTAATTTACTGTTGCAGTATTTTTCTATTCGGCAATATATTTTAGAGAAAGACGATGGAGATTATGCTTTTTGGTATTTTTTAAATTCGAATCAACATTAATCACTTTGTTTCCAATTAGAACTGAGCATTTTAATGATTTTACAACTGTCCTTTGACTTCGCCGATTTTCCTCGAAAATTAAAGATCTTCCATTTATGCACTTAGTAGCTTCGAAATAGCTAATTAAATAATTAATAATAATAATCATTAGTTGATTTTTCACTTTTCTCTTTCATTTTATTTAGAAATTATTGCTTTATCAATAGAAGAAGATCTGTTTAGCTATCACAAGTATTTTGTTTATTTGTTACTTAAAGTATGAATTATTTTCTGTTCAATATGAAGTTGCCATTTACATTAATAATGTTGTTAAATTTATTCATAGTTTTATGTTGCTAATAAAACTGGTATGATGTTATTTGATTGTAAAGTAACGCTATTTAGAGAATCGTGCATATATTTAATAAACAAAGGTCTTCCTTGTTTAAGACGTATAAGTGTATTCATTTCGGAAACAACCCTTTCCCCTTGAGTCATAAATAAAATTATGTGATAAAGAAACTATGTATGGACTTACGACAAATAGCTTTTTTCAGGTGGCAATACAAAAGTATTGGCTTACTCACTTGAAAACAATAAACACTGCTTAGACGTTTTCTTTCGAAAATTTACCGATCAAAACTTATATTAGAAACAAACTTTATACTAGAATCAAAGGAAATTCCCCTATAAAATTAATACTTATACACGAAAATTATTTCCTAATGATTGAAAGCTGAAAGTCTGATAGTTATTTGTTTCCATTTGAATCTTTGAGCGAATTTGCGAGAAAAATACCAAACTTCATGCTCGCTATAATTATATCAAATTCATTAAGAAAGGAAATATATAATCTCATCTAGTCAAAAATGTAATTTTTTCTTTTATTGTTATAAAAAATAATAATCTACATTTCGTTGGCAAAAATTCATTTACAGATCGATCAGGAGTATATAAATAAAAATTAATCATTAACTATGGATGGTGTTGGCGGAAATACGCTATTAACTCCAAGGAGAAACTTTTGCATTGCTTGATGTGCATACAGTAGTTTGATAAAATCAGTGAATGGGATTATGCATTCCATCTGAATTTTGAATTGGCAGTTTAGTTAGGACGATATGGACAAATTCTGTCTTCAAATTACATATTAGTAATGTATACAAAGTTGTTTAAATGATTAATCACAAGTCAAAAATTGTACTTTTTATAATAATGATTAATGAACGAAACAAGTCGTCCTCATCAAGTTTACCTCAAACAAAACTGATGCTATATATATGCCCCATTGGACACAGGATACGCATCCAAATTTAGTCGAGATGGGCCTACCTATTCTGTATTGTGGAACGCTTTGAGTTTTATCCTTCAGGTTACACCAAGGACTATTTCCATACGTCCAAATTTGCCAAAAACGCACTTATTCTTATTGTTACGCTTGACTGAAGAATACTATAAAAGGATGAAAGGAACTTATTTACGATTGAACGCATGTTGTGTTACCATAGGATCTTCATAAAACATTTCAGTAATTTTGGAAATTTGGGAAGTTTTTATTTCTTTTGATGTATCCGTTGTTACTGTATTTGTATATTAAAATAAAAAAAATACTTAAAAAAATAAAATGCTTTAAAACTCAATAAAATCGTCTACTTCGTCTGTCCGAAAATTTCTGAGACATTATTCCTTCCATGATATATTCATAACTGTGATAAAACTTGTGCAAAGGAATTAAACGGAGTCGTCCGGAATGATAAGGGGAAAGGAATTTATTTCTTGCTGCATGATAATATGCCCACTGTCACGGCTGGAGTTAAGGTACAGTTTTTAGCTACAAAACATGTGTCAGTTCTCAACCACATTTACATTCACATTCAGCCTCCACGTTCACCAGCTTTAGGGGTAGAGTGACTTTTTTTGTTCTTTGAAATCTTACAAGAAATGTTAACGACCTTAAGTATCATAAGTTTTCTCTAGTTTTCATGAGTCTAATATCGAAACTGATCGCAGACGTTTTGGGGGTAATTCAGAAAGAAACATGCATTATTATTTTGCCGCTAAGACTAACGAAAGGAATGTCATTGAAGTGATGATACGTTCTATGTTAGCATAGATGCAAATTTGTCTTTTGAGCTCAGTTTCATTTTAAAAACTGTACATACTGTATAACGTCACTGTACTCCGCATGAATTTCTTCAAACAAGTATGGATCCTATAGAATTTTCTGTGGTTTTAAAATTGAAGAGTGATTTCTTTTAGTTACTTTATTCCTAATAAGGAATGATATCAGTCTAAACAGATGCATATATACGGTCTTTGCTGCACACACAGTATCGCCTTCGAGAGATTTGCCATAATCAAAGAAACCAAACTAAACGTTTTCTGCAAGTGTTACGCATGTTGTGGTATAAATTTCGTTTCAGAGCAGTATTAATAGAGAGCCCAAAATTTCATTTTCATCATATTATGCTCTTTTTAAAAGAAAACAAGTTTTAGTCAGACTCATCATAAAGCTTTTGCTATATATGGACAAAGTGCTGGTTATCATGGCACAGTTCATAAGGTGAACTGAGAATGTTATGAGCAAAAATTTCAACTTCGTATTTGATGCCGGCTCTGGGCGATCATCTCCTGTACACAAAGACCTATTTCAAGAAACAGTCTCTGAAAGTCAAAGTTATGCATTTCAGGAACTATTATATAGACTAAACATTGCGAAAAAATGCAGTATATGATCATTTCCAAAAGATTGGGTATGTAAACCGCCACGTTGTATGGATAGTCCATGTATTGAATATTAAAATATGCTTACTCGTATTTTGCATGTGATTCTTTACTGAAATGAGATAAAAAAAAGCTTCTTTTAAACAGCTAATTACTGTAGATAAAAAAATGGATGCTATACAAAAATGTTGCAGGAAAGAGATCATGGATAACCTAAATGAACCACTTTTAATAACTCCTTATTAGTTTAAACTAAACGAACTCTTCCCTCTGGTGAATTAACTTCCCAGTTGCAAAGATTATCGCATGATCTTTTGCAGGGTGTCATAAGTGGCCTACTTGATTTGATGCTACACCGTATTTTGAGTTGTATAACCGTCAGAGGTGGCTACACTACTTACTGATTTGTAACCTTTTTCATGCCATAACTTCTTAATAAAACGATCTTTTATTCTGAATTTGTAATAATTTTTTTTATCTCCTCATACATTACATACATGTTAGGTTTCGTGATAGTAATTTGTGTCTTACTGGGTTCATATATTTTTTGTGACAGAATGTATTTGAGAAACGTTTTTACCAATAATAAATTATTTTGTGATTTTAGACATTTCTACCTTTATGTGAGTTAAATTTCCCTTCTGTACTATCATATACCATTTTAATCAAACATAGTTTAGAACTTTATTTCTTATGTTCTGAAGCGAAGTGTTTTGTGCATAATGATTAATTTTTTTCACAAAACATACCTCTGTAAAGAACGAAGTGATCGAAATACATTTCTTGAGTTTTCAATGAATAGAATGTTGACACACTTTTGTAAGCAGTTATTTTGCTAAGTTATCTGGCATTAAAGTCTGAACATTTGCTTAAATTGGTCTTTAAAACTTTATTTTGTCTGCTGCTTTCACACTAGATACATGATTTATTATATTATATTCTTTTCTTTTATAATTTACGTATTTGTGTATAGTCATTTCGAATCAATAACACTAACTCCTTTCAAAATCTTATCCATCCTCACGAAAAACTGCATCCCAGACAGCACATCTCCAAAAAATATGCGTAGTATAATTTTGGTGAAATAAGGGTATGGTATTTTTTGCACGTTACTTTTACGAAATTTATAGAATAAAAAAGGCTGAAGATATTGTTGACCCTTTATCGTTATTTTCCACACCTTATTTTTACGAAAATTATACGAATTCGAATGTAAGGGAAAAAACTACCGCTTTTTTGGTATATTTCATTCGTCACTTTGACGAATATTATACGAATTCAAAAAAGACTGAAAATGAAGTTTATGAATTCATAATATTTCGTGTATTTCTAGCATTTTACTTTGTTTTCCTTTTTCCACGAACATGAAAAAAGAGTATGCAAATATTTCCCCCCAACAGAATTTTAATGTGCTATCAAAATTATTTTTGCATTTTAATCGTCTTTAGGTTTAAAATTAATTTTCTAAAAACTTCTACGAATTGGAAAACGATCTTCATATTTCGTATAAATTTAAATTACTTTAATCAGTATTCTAACATTCATATATGAGGCTAAAACGTTTCAATGAATTTAACATGTGAGCTAAGTTTTTATATACAATTGCAGAAAGATATATTTTCTTGATTTGATAATTTGATTCTTTTCAAAATAACTTATTTATTTTCTCATATCAAACTTGTTATTTTTATTCATATTAACACTTACATTAATTTACACAATTTAATTTCTTTTATAAAAATCTCATTACTCATTTGATTGTAATAAGTTTTATATTAAGTTTGTGTACTTACTGCATTATTTTATTAAGCATTGTCAATTAAACTGGAGCAAGACTTCAGCGAGTAGACCAAAGATATATGCATCGGATCGTTAATTATAATCAAAATTTATGCGCATTAGGTATGCATGAACGTAATCTTTTCATTTATTTTCCTAAACTTCTTTTCGAAGCGCCCAGAGAGCAATTTTTTTTTCTGTCCTCAAAACTTTACTTTTCGGAAAGCCAATTACTAATTTTCAGTAATTCTAAGTTTTATTCTCTAGCTTGCATGCGATTCCAAATGCTGGTAGGCATGCGATTCCAATTCCCAGGTATTTTTGACCTTGCTCAAAATAACTCTTATCAAAGATTCTGTTTCTTTGGCTTTTAGAGTGATTATGGGGGCAAAGGCTCGTCTGTGGTTACTTTGTTTACGACAAAACAAATTTTTCCCAGCTGTGCCCTACGGCCATTCCTCTTTCATTGGGTTCTCGGAATCAGGAGCGTTCTCATCCACTGCTGAAAGAAAGCAGCAAGCAGGTCGTCCATAGAACCCCGGTTTCTCATTTCAACAACGGATTTCATCGGTGAAAGAGTTCTGCTGCATTTCAGTTAATCTGAAGTAAGTGCACTTTCATGCTTTTCTATAATTATACTTATTTAAGCTCCTTATTCATATAATTTTTATTATTACACTAAAACTCCAATTATCTGGACTGTATGAAACTTTACTGTTTGCGTCTAAACCAGCATGTTTGTATTCGGTTTTAAAGAAAGAAAATTTTAAATCTTATGATCTCTTATGGAACTGTTATGTAATACCTACTTACCTTAAATCAGTATCAGTAATTTAAGAATACTTATCCTAATTGTAATAATTGTCATAATTCAGTTACCAATCATGAAAGTTATTAATTAGATTTTATTAGTTGATCCTAAAATTTTGCTTTGTTGAAAAGTAATTGTTGTCAATTTAATTTTGGCAGTTTTGGCTAACTTTGAATTTAAGTTGCTTATGTTAATTTTTCTTTTATCCTTAAGACTGGTTAACCATTTATTTTTGTTCTTTAACTCTTAATCTTAACTTGGTTTTATAATGTTTGTTTAACGCTCAATCTTAACTTTTTTTAATGTTTCTTTAATTTCTGGTTAGGTTGACTCTTAAGGTCCTTTTTAAAGTTCTTTGTTTTACACAAGTTGGTGTACAAAGTTTAATAAGTTTTGTTAACGTACCCCTCTTTCTGGTAAAGTTTGAATCCATATTTTCTGACTCTGGCGGTAAAGTCGTTTTGGTGTTGTAGAAACATAAATTTAGCCGTATAATTATTATACATATTTCAACTGTAGAAAAATTCTTAAGAAACATGAATTTCGCTTTGCAATTATTAATTTCAACCGTAGAAACATTCTTAAGAAACAGGAATTTCGCTGTGTAATTATTATATTTCAACTGTAGAAACATTCTTTGGTTTAAAATTTAATTTAGAAATTAAAAGCAAGTTTTTTAAAATTCATTTTCACAAATTTTTACTTTGTGATGGGAAAAAGGATTTATTGCCTTGATTTTGAAATTTCGATGGAGAAAAAAATTCTCAGAATGGTTATCTCTGCCAAACAGTTGTCTGGAAATTTCCTTAGCCAAATTCAAATCTGCACCCTGCTTCTAAAGTTTTTTTTTCTACGCAAAGTTTCTACGCAACGCCGGGGTTTTGTCACCAGGGTGATTGGGAGTGCGTCAGGCTTCCACCCATGCAAAAGCGACATCTTTTGCGCAGCTAGCTGTGGGAATATGTTATTTCATTCGTAGAACAAGGTGAGTGACCTAATGCGCAGATTGTAATTCTTGCAGAAAAAGGGATAACTGCCAACATCCGGCAACCACCCAAGACCTTTACATATACTGCCGCGGATTCTCCTCAAAGTTTTGTCTTGCAACTGGCGACTTTTGGAACTTCAAGCATCGCCAAGCCATTTGCTGGCTAGAAGAGGAAATAAGCCTGCAGCGGCCTTCGAGAGGGTATTCGGAAGTTTTCGCCAGACGAGAAGCAGTGGCTGTGTCCGAGATATAGTTCGTGAGGGCTCTGTCGAAGGCTAAAACTGGAGAAGATGGCTGAAAAAGTTACCGAAGAAGAAACCAACGATGGTTGGTCTAGATTGAAAGGACGGAAGGCCCAGTTTTACTCCCCAATATGAACTAATATATTTTCTTTTTCTTTTTCTAGATATAAATTGAAATCAAGATATCACTACTCACCTTTTTATTGTCACCCATTATGGATCAACTTTGTCACAAGTAACTTGTTTCTTGCGGGGATCCCTCCCCTCTTTGTATAAAGGTATGTTTCCTACCTGTTTCTCAGTCTCACACAGGTAAACCACATCTGTAACCACCACCACTTATGTATCTAAACTACTGTAGCTAGTTTTTGTTACTTCCAATAAATTTTAAGTCTAAATTTACCTAAAGTTGTTTGTTTCACTCATATTTTAGAACACTGGACCCAATAAATTTAATTAAAACTTGAACGGGTTATGCCAGTAGCTTTACACACCGCTTTGGTATGTAATATTACATTTGTTGTATTTTCGTTATGGTATTTACAACTACACATATTTGATACTCATTTAACTTACTGATATTTCGTTTTCAATGTATGTCAAACAATTTCACCCTTTGCAGTATCTTAGTGTTGATATGATTTAAAAGTTGGTTTACACGATCATGGCACTCATGAGTAATGAATCAATGATGTTAAATGTAAATAAGTACCATAACAAAATAAAATAAGGATAAGTAAAAAATTTCTTCTGAAGAATAATGGTATTTAGCGTACACAAAAGTGATTGAAAGGATTATTTCGATTTTGTTATAGTAAGGTTGTGGCGTTAGTCCGAATGCTTGTTCCAGCTGGTCCACATTTTTGGAATTTTAATACAGTTGCGTGCAAAATATAACCTTTTTCTCATATATTTATTGCTGAAGTATGTATTGCTATGATGAAGAAGGAATTTTTGTATACTGATTAAATTTAATGCTATTTCTAAAGGAATGACATGTTAAGGAATATTAAAAATTTCAGTACTTAATATGAGGTTCTTTGGCTTTCAATAAAAACTGGATTCTTCTGAGCATTCCTTTTACCAAAGACTGCAGTGCTCCAATAGATCTTTCCCGTAATGCCATATCTGAAATTTCTAGATCTTTTTCGAATCTGAAGTTTAGAGATGCAAAGTAATTTGTCAAGATCCTAGATGTATTACTTATCAGATTTGTCTTTAAGTAGTTGGACTGAAGTCTCATTGTGGAAGGGGAATAAAAGATAAAAAATTACATTCAAAATTGTTTAATGAGCTTTGATTTAAAACTTTTAAAATAATTAATGAACTAAAAGATAAGAACTAATTTAGGATATAGTTTAGTAAGAACTAGAGATTAACTAATTCCCTTCACACAGTTCATCTACAGTTTTAGAACAAAAATAATAAAAGCATGGGGCGTCCATGATCAATTTATGAAACTAATGGCTGATATGCTGGACAATTAATTATATTAATAGATTTTTGTTAAAGACGGCCGTATTTTTTAATTAATTCAATAATACAACAGTCGCTGCATTGAGTAAGGTATGTAATGGAAGTTTACTAGATGATGGTATGAACTAAAATTTTTAAATACTGAATTGAAAATTTTTAAATATGAAATACTCAGTGCATTTTATATGCGTTTTATGATATTTCAACTATATTTAAAAATTGAAAATATATGAAGTGTGAAATTATTACAATTTTTTTTTTACTGTTTAGGTGCAGTTCACAAAACATCGAATGAGAAGGATTTCTCCTTCCCCAAAATATCTCAAGACGTAAATAATTGGCTAAAAGCAGCTAGATATAGAAAAAAAAATCTGGAGAACAAACAGTTCAACGAAATTTGTTGAAATTATTCATTGAAGAAAATTTCGCCATTAAATCTGATTTAATGTTAACCTATAAAATAAAACTAATTCTTAAATTAATTTCATGTGTAATTTTTTTACAAGTATTACAGTTCACAATACTTAACGACATGAAATTGATATTTGTAAATATGTGGAATATGTTCATATTAATTTTATACCTTAAATAGCTCACTGCCATTATATGAGCGTAATCCAAAATGCACGGCATTTGACAACAAATTAACTTATTAAATTAATAAAAAATGAGCCAACTTCTAACTGCTTCGTGTTACCCAATTGTTGTCCTTTTAAATCATTTATTACCATAAAATATGAGATGTAAAAAAATTTATGTTCACGTCAACATGTACATTTATGATTAATTATGTTAGAGGAAAGGTCACGTGAAATAAATATTTTAAAATTTCAGATTATTCCTAAACAAATTAACTTTTTAAATTCCATGTTTATAAATAAAATAAAGAGCATATTCAGATAATTTTGAATTTGCATAATTTTATGAAACTACTAATTTTTTATGGATTATTCAATTACATTGTAAAAATGAACTTTTTAATAATACCTTGAAAAATCATTTCTTCTATAGAGGTGAACTTTTAGCACTGATCTAATATATTTATAAGACATAAAACCGAGAAAGTTAACAATAATAGAATACAATGCATTGCAAGATTGACTGATAAATGTACAATTTTTACATATCATAATTATGTCGGTAACTATATGCCGAAAATTTTTAAAACAATAGTTACTCAATTAACTTGCAGGTGCTAATTAATAATATTTCCTTTTACAAAATTCTTGATAGACAAAAATTTAACAAAGAATTATATATATATCTCTGTATTATCTTAAGATATGAATGCAATATTTGAGATATTAAACATTCATTTTCAAGGAAAGTAAGTAAAAAAAGAACAACTTCGTAACTATCGGAAAAGGTAAGTTTTTACAATATCCCTCCTGGTCTGTATTAAAAAAGCTTAAGATTTACCATATTAAATTAATCTAAATGTATGATGTTTTGTTCTGAGGTACAGTCGTTTAATGAATTCGGTAATTATCTGTATTGTAGTTCAGTAAATAACTGTATGCTGCAGTTATTTACTGAAGTCTGTTTTGCTAAATAACACTTTAAAGAAATTATCTGTTTTTCCAAAGGACATTTCCTTATGCCAGATAAGTGAATGGTAGCATTAGTTGATTTACAACATAGAATTCAAGTTTACGAAATTTATTGCATATTTTTAATTTGCAAAATTTATCGCACATAAAAATACTCACTTTAAGATGAAATATGAAATATTAAAAGTGATTTTTCAGCCTTTAAGTGCAACGTAATTTTCAAATACAATCTTTTCTTTTTGCATTTATTAGTGCATTTAAATTTTCCAGTTACATATATATATATATATATTCCATTTTGCCGTGCATACCTAAATGGCGGATATGTAAAAATTTGATTAAAAATCATATTTTCACTTTTAATCATAACGTGCAGAAAATGTTTGCATAGATTTATATAAGAATTATGAGATTAAAATATGTGCATTTTACGAAAATTCCACGCATAAATGCAGTAAAAACGTAATTGAAGATTTATGCAAATTGTTTACAAAGAATGTGCAGTTACACACAGTAAAGATGAGAGTTGATGGACCTAAATTTTCACCAAAATCATTCGCATATGCAAAGAAAAAATAGGCAAGATTTATGTACATTTCTCTCAAGATATTTCTATCTATTGATGATATACGTTTTTGTACTGTAAAGTACGGGGAAGATCTATGTAAATTTCTATCCAATATATGCGTTTATGTACAGTAAAAAGTCGGGAAGATTTACGTAAATGTTTGCTAAATATGTATATACACATATGTGAAGCAAAAAAACTGGAGAAATTTACATATATGCAATAAATATAGGTAAAGTTTTAGTAAAAATGTACGTAAATCCCTGAAATTTAAGTATGTTATACGTAGAAGTTACGAATGAACCGCAATCTTTCGCATAAATATACCTAAATTTTACGTAAAACTAACGTATACTTACGTAAAAATATGCGTAAATATGTACTATCTTTTCCTGGACAATTTTCATGATATTTTGAAGTTAAACGAAACGTATTTTAGACGAAGAGTCACTTGTAAATTGAGCGTATTTTTCTCGTGCAATATACGAATGCATGCTGCCTAGGATGTTTCTTTTATGTTGCTTTTTTCTTACATATGAATTAATAAATGCTTTTTCTAAATAAAATAAAAAACGAAAAATGTAAAACTATAGATTGGGAAAGCCACACAGCTTGGAATTACACACTAATACGACTCAGTGACGAACTCAAATCCAAAAAATACGAATAGCTAATGGTAGCCAGCAGGTTGTGGAAGCTGAACTTTAAGGAGTTTCTTGCTTACTAGCAGTTTAGAGTGTAGCGTTTTGTGCCATTTTTATGTGAATATTTTATCACGTAAATAATATAATGGAAGCGATGCCTTAAACCGCTTCTCAAAGAAACATAAATATGTAAATGGTCTATGCTATGGCTGTGGTAAAGTAAATGGCTATAGTCTGTACTTCTTTGCTCATATATTACCAAATATTACCCTGAACGCTTTCAAGCATTACTCATAGTTCAACTATGTAAATTATTTTATGAGTGTTGGAGACAGAATCTTTCTCCACAGTAGTATAGCAGTTTTATACCAGTACTTATTTCATTTCTTTCCTCATCGCATAAGAAAAAATAATCGCACGGACATTGCCTTTAAGACTGATTTTTTACCATCGTGATTTATGAATTAGAATAATACGGAATCTTTTAGAAAATTAAAATCGCACTCATTTAAATTTGAATTTGCCAATTTCCCAAACTTACGTTTTTGTTAGCTATTAATATGTGAAATGTACTGCATGTATTTCAAAACGTTTTCTATATATATTTTTTGGGTGAGTGAAACATATTGAAGCACATAGACATACCTTTAATAACTCTATAGTATAACCTGACTCTCATTTTATCACTTTTCTATAATAGCGCCTATTTAAATAAATCAATTCTCCATTCACAGTAATCAAAAAATAAATCTTGATATTGAATTATTGAATGTTGTTTATTTTTCCGTAATGTTTCGAATGTTTCTGTAATCGACAATCCTTTTTTTTATCTTCTTATGAATTGTTTCTTACGGATATTCAAACCTTGCAAACTGCTGTACGTTTTTGTGATTTGAACATTTAACCAAAGTGAAAAGCTTACAACAAATTAAGATTTATTTTTTAATCTGCTTAATCTTACAAAGTTCCAGGAAAATATATAAAATCGTAAGACGTTAAGTAATTAATAAATAATAATATTTTCTTTCCGATATATTTGTGTAGATATATTGCAGGATTCCAAAGGATTAAATTCTATACGCCCAAAATATTATTTTACGTTTAGAAACAAAATAAAGTAAAACTCTAATCAAATTTATAAGTTACTGCGGTCATCTAAAGAAAAATGGGTAGAGACAATCAATGTTAGTTTAGGCTAATAATATAATGGCCTTTTTATGGATTGAATTCTTCCGTAATCTGATTCACGGAAAGACGGAAGCTGTACTTTGTTGCTGATGAAACTATTTGGATTGTTAACATAACATGTTCCTTTCTTTGATTTGATGTTCTCTCTGTTATTACTTTTGAGATGTTTTCTGTTTCAAGTGATTGTCTAGGAAATGAAGCAAGTAGTAAAAGATATCAACAGAAAATGATTGTTTCGTAGACATAACTTAGTTTGGGAATACAGATATATTTTTATCTTTTTAGAGAATTAAATTGTAATTTTGTCAAAGAAATATTTATCGAAATGCATTTATATATCTATTTAATAGGTATTAATGTATAAAAAACGTAAAAATAATACACCGCTTCTTGGTTGCTAAGAAAAATGTTTATCGTTTAATTATTAACAGAAATTAATTGATGAATTGGAACTAAGAATGTAATTAGGAGCGGTAAGAGGAATGACAGACTTTAGAAAAATTTCAAACAATCACCGAAAATGCTCCTTCTCTCCGAGATGATGACAGCTGTTAGTTCTTTAGTAGAAGGCGGAATCTCCTCAGACACTAACGCACGTTTGCTATCAATTATGCATGCTCTTCATTAAGCTCTTAAAGCGGATTTGAGAGAAATTATTCCATTCCTCTCTCAAGGCGATTATGAATTCTTGCACAAATTGTTCAAGCAGATTTCTTTGTGCAGCATGTCAACCCAAACCCTTATAGGCATTCTGTATATAGTTTAAATCCGGCACGCATGCAGGCCACGAAATGCGTTTAATACTTTCCACACCCAATGTCTTGGATGTTTCAACTGTCATGTATGAGTGTGTATTGTCGTGCATGGTTAGAACGTCTTGACCTATTATACCTTGAAAAAGAAGGATATGGCCTAGAGCAATCAAGTTGTTGGAATATAACCTTACCTACGCCAAAGATGGGGAGCAATCAACCTCTATATTCACACAATGACGTCTCGGCCTCGAGGATAAGATTCATGGACATTTTGTTGTCCATTTTTAGATTTATTTCTCTCGCTACTCTACCTGGCATCTAGAATAAGTGCCGATAATGAAACGGGATTACAGGAAGTCATACCAATATATCAGTCTGGACCTCTGTTTCTAATCCAACACATTGTTATTTACACCAAAGCAATGTTCTCTGACCCTAGCAGCTGTCGACGGAATACGTGTAAGAGGATTCTCTCCATACACACCACTAATCGCTTAGACGGTTGTGATAAAATTGAGAGTATCAGCCCCGATCTACGGCTATCTGGACAATTGTAGGATTTTAGTTATTTTTGTGTATAGTAGAGCGCAGATATATTTTCATGGAAATCTTATTCTTCGCTACTATGCATAAAAATATCTGCCATCCTGATGTGTAGTACTCATTCCACTCCACCACCATGCTTTCTTGGGCAGGTCCACTTTTAGTAGTTTTTGTCAGTTGAGTAATAACAATCCGACTTAAAGCCGTGGCACCTTGAATTGCATTTTGTTATGTCTAGAACAGGCCAACTGCCATCAATGATCCTAAGCAGACAGATGATGTCTTACAGGCACTCCGCACATAATACTTGTCTAAAAGTGTGATATTTAGAACATTACTTTCGGAAACCATCAGAGTGATTCAACGTTAGTCATACATGCTGGAAATTTGGAGCCGATAAACAGCTCGTGGTCTCTGACATTTACACAGATAAGTTGTTTAATCCTACGTTTATATTTATTTTCTGGGATTGCGAGGCTACTTTGCATAATTATTTGTACGTTAACAATTGGCAATCGATATAATATCTATTTACAGAGACTTATAAGATTTTTATTCATTCATAAGAAAAAGGAACAAGTTCATGGTAAGTGACTACAAATGCGTGAAAAATAAAAAAAAAATAAATAGCTGATCCCTGACTATGTGAGAGTTTCATGGAAGACTTCGACCTCCTATAAAAGTATAAATTCCTATAAAATATTGTCTTTTTCCCGAAAGGTGTCATTTTTATTACCTGTTGCTTGTTGGAAGCTTAATCAATGAGGAAGAACAAATACGGACAAGCATTTTGATTGCTAAAAATATTTTTAATTTTACGTAAGAAGATTTGTACACAAATGACTTATGCTGATGCTATTCGAATTGACACATTTAGTTGAAACTTAGTATATACGTTATATGAGCTCTGGAGGAAAGCAAACTGCAATGAAAAATAATAGTTCAAATGTTAACCACTAGATGGAGCTTTTTTCTGCAACGTGAGCTCTTAAATATGCTAGATTTAATATTTTAATGCATTCTCCACCATTCGCTTAGAAAAGAAATAACGATCTTCATTAATCAAAATCGTTTTATTACAACTTCACTAATAGTTGCGAGAATTTTCGCATTTGAAAGTCTTGTGAAAAAGAATTGTAACAAAGAAATACTTGAAAAATATTACTAAACTTGAAGAGATTGGGCTTTTCTGGACGTGAATGGAAACATTTAATCAATCTATGGAAGAAGTTCGTGTTGCTACATTTGGCAGAGTGTTAAGTTTCCAATACTTTTTGTCAAGTACTTCAGCAATGTCACGTGATTTTCTAGACCTTTGTCTAAAGTCTGAAAAATTCCGTGATCCAGTAAAAGTGGTGTGTATACAGTATTCAGATGACGCAAAATCCGTACTTTAATAACCAGCACGAATACACTGATTCTGCTTGTTGCTTTTGGCAATAACAGCCATTGCCAGTTCATATCCTTGAAAACTTTTGCGGTCAGACGGGGTATATTTTGCCAAAGATGGAGCTATTAATACTCAACACTGTTACATATGGGGTATTGCTAATGTTATTCATGAAGCATTTCCGCACCCGAATTACATGATTGTGTAGTGTGGCTTCACTGCTCACTAGTTTCTTGGCTCTATGTCCCTTAATGAGACTACACCTCAAGTCCTGAAAAGCCAAGAGTCAGAAATGTCTGTACTACGAACTTTTACGGTAATAAATAATTCCTCTCCTACAAGAAGCAGAATTTTGAATGACTACTATTTTCAAGCAATATAGTGCAGAGAACGAATCGAATAATAAATACATAAATAAATGCATTTACACATTTATATATATATAGGACCATGGTCTTAGTATACATTTACTTTATATACATTATACGGGCTCTATACTACGGTGAAAGCAAATAAGCTAGCCTCTCGTAATGCACGATTTTATGCTTAGAATTTGATGACTTACGGATCAGAACTGTTACGTCGGTCAGGCTATTTAGGGTGTAAGGACATTTACAGGTTGACTGTAGTTTAGAGGAAAGTGCTTTGTCTCAAACCAAATCCCATAACCACACCCTATCACCCTCATTGAATAAATGTCCTTTAGCTCTCGTGTCGTAACGGGTATTCATCATCTCCTTTGGCAGGTTGACTCGCTTTTGTGAAAAATTGTGCATCACATCAAACCGTGCCTGGAGATCTTGAATACGATCTTCAGGCGATGAAGGGGTATCCTGAGGGCGCCCACACAAGGGATCACAGGGCAGTAGAAGGTCTCGAGGCTACATTATCTGGGTGTGATATAACCAACCATGTTGTCGATAGCACAGCGATAGGTCAGTGAGAACAGAGGTAAATTCTAGTTCTAGTGCTTTCTGAAAATCATCTGCGAGATTTTGTTAAGAATGGTTCGATTGAACCTTTCTACCATGCTGTCTGACTGGGGATGCAAATGTGTCTTTTGCGTTTTATCGATGCGGAGTAGCTTGTAAAGTTCTTTAATTACAGCCGAGGTTTATCCCTTGACTGGAATGTATGTGAAGAGGCACTCTAGGTAGGAACTCCAATGCTGTATCATTACAATCCTCTACCTTAGCAGCCCCTTGATCGTGAATAAGACAGGATTAAGGTCACCTTGTGAAGTAATCAGTGACAATGAGTATATAATTGCTACCATCAAAAGTTCGTGGAAGAGGTTCTAGGATGTAAAAGGCGGTGCGTTCAAAAAGGCGCTCCTACATTGTAACGTTGCAGCTTCATACCACTGTGTTTCCACAATCCTTTACAGCCCGCACAATAAGTGCACGATTTTCACTACTTTTGTACGTTAGTCCTTTTCTTAAGAATACGCACTCACGAACTTGATGCAAGTATTCATTATTTCCAAGTTAAGACGGCTATGTGGTCCTTTAAGAAATTACGTGATTCATGATCTTAGAAATAACAACTCCCATTGGAGTGCTTTTCGGTTATCCGATTGGATTTTCCGGTTGAATTTGTAACTTTATGCTGAAAGAATTAACTAACTTGTATTTCGTTTCAATCTTGGAGCAATATCGGCAGATTTCTGGACAGGTTGTTTTAGACAGGGCGTCGGTTTTTCCATGTGAAATTTCTATCAAATCGCACCTGATGTTATTCTATTACTTGAGTCTCTGATTCCATCTGGCTATTTGGCCTTTGGGACTCTTTATGTAGAGCCAGCTTAAATATGCATGATATGTGCAAAAGAGCAATTTTCTGCGGCAAAGTTAATAGTGGAATTGTTCTAAGTATTTAATTATGTAGAGCAGAGTTAAATAAGTCTGTCCTGGTGACACAGTAATTCCTCTCCAGTTTCGATATACATTTGCTCTTGTATACCACGATACTTTTTCATCGTTTATTTCATAGGGCACAACAGCACAGACACTCTTATTACTCACCTTTGTTTCACGAATAATTAGTTTGTCGAGCTGAGGATACATCATGATTGTAGCAGATGTTAAAGCCTGTTTCAGTACCTTAAATTCGTCCTCACGTTCTTTTCTCCACACGAAATTTTGCTTGCATGCTGTCAGTTTGTGAAGGTGCGATGCACGAAAAATACCTCAAAAATCTCTTTAGGTAGATTCAGAGACCCAGGGAACTTCTCGGCGTATGGATATTTTCGGGGCGTCTCCAATCTTTAGCTACCGATACATTTTTCGGATATGCAAATACAGCTTTTGATATAAGTTGCATCCTATCTGAACCACTGACATTTGACAGGACGTAACTCTAGATGGGAAATTTCAAATTTTAAAGTACCTACTTAATGTTTTCTAAATGCTCTTCAAAACTCAAACGATGATCTTTTATTCTTGTATATCAGACAAGCTACATACGAAAGACCTCTCTGCACAATCTCCATTAGGCGTTTTAATGCTGCTGACGCATCACATAAACCAAATGCCTTTAACTGCCAAAGTCCCTGTTCCTTAACAAACGCGTTTTTTCTTGCTCAGCAGATGTATTTCTATTTCGCATTACCCAATCTTAAAATGAAGCCATTTGCTTCCAGAAAGAGTGTTCAGTATGTCGTCAGATCTAGGAAGGGGGTATCTCTCTTTTTTCGTGATGTGCTTCAACCTGCGCTAATGCACGCAAAATCTAGTTTAACCAACTGTCCTTTCGACTAGGACGATGGGGGAGGCTCAAGAACTTTATGTAGGCTTCATAACGTTGATTTTATGAATTTCGAAGTTTTCCTACCTCTTTTTGTTTACCAATCTGTAGACGTTTTAGATGCTGCTTTAATCGGTGGATGATTTAACGTGTCAGTTCTGTGCTGTCCCAAATTAGTTCGATTTACGTCAGAAGATGTGCTGGAGAAATCATCTTGTCATTGTTGAATAACACGTTCCGCAGCTCTTCCTACTTCATCGCTTAGTTGTAAATTTTGCAATAACACTCAGACAAAGAGACTGAAGGGATGTTGATTCATTCAACGCAGATCGCTGGAGTACTTGCTATAACCATTACGTCTTTACTAATGAATTTGATTTTATCACTCACATTTGCAACTTTCATGAGGATGACTCACCTGTCCTGTCAGGACATAATGGGTCGACGAATGCGCAGGCTATTAGTACATTCCTTTCGGACAGTTACAGTTCTTAGGATATTCCATTATGTTTTATGGATTTTTTTTCAATAAAACTTTTTTCGATCGAACTCCGGATCCAGGAAGTAAAATTTCTGTTCTAGTTGTTATTGTGATATCGTCTTGAACTACGACTTGGAGGATGATCCAACTCTTTCATGTTTAATTCCGAACAGGGTTAAATCCTCAGAGGCAGAGTGCAATTTGTTAGTTTATGAAGACCGAGGATAATTATATTTTCTTAGAAAGTCTAATCCGAGTATGCAAGCTACTGTAATACCTGACGTATTTTGTCCGGTGATGGCAGACGGTTCTTCCAAATGTGACGTCAACGTATGAATACGTCAAAAAGCAGGATCGATGACTTCGTGAAGGATTTCTAAGGCATCTGGCTCAATTAACGGTATGAAAGTGGACCCGCATGTTTCCTGCCTAGCTGTCAATCACCAATGCTTAAAACATGAAAGATCAGCTGCATTTACTTCTCCATCCCGTAGTTAGATGCAAGAAAATAGCATATATTTGGTTCTTTTAACTGTGATTTGCATTTAGTCCTATTAAAAAAAGCCACAAGCCAATGTATAGCTTAAAATTAGATCAGAAAGCCACTTTAGATTGGTTTATTTCTTTCAAAGCTTTGTTTTTGAAGAAAATGTATTTATGTCTGATTACTGCTAGCGTCCAATAATTTTATTCAGTCAGATGTTGCGTTTTTTCTGTTTAACTGTAAATGTGATATTCGTAACCGACATTATAAAAAGATTAAAGTTTTGTAAATTAAAATTAAAAAAAAATCTAATGATCAAATTTATGAATACTGTCTTTAATCTTACGTCATGCGTAAGTTATTATTTCCCACTTTTTTTCAAATTTGCATTCATTAGTATGGAAAATAAGACAGAAACTAAACCCCAAAGTATTAAACCATGTAAAGCTACAAACAAAGTTATCAGTAATGTGTAATTTAAATTTTACTGTTCCCAATGTTTACACTTAAAGATCTGATTATTCGCGTAAAATGGGATTAGTACTTGATTTTTATAGCATTAATCTTATATATCAATATTTTCATTTTAAATGTTATTCACCATGGAACAGTATAACACGAAATAAAAATAAGAATCATGGGTTCATCTATTTTTCCACAAATTCTAAGTATTTTAAACGCAGAAGATTCTACATTGTAGTTTTCTATTCAGATTTAATATATAAATCCTATATATATAATTGTAAATGTAAATTTTATGTATTATATAATAATTTAATGTTTTAATTCCACATAACAGCGAAGAAAAACTTTTACATTTACAAAAATTATGCTATCATCATATTTTACATTTTGTATGTCACTAAAGTTCTGAAAAACTATCTAGAGATTAATAACATTAAATTATTGAATATCAATTATTGTAGTAAAATGGTTTAAATATTGCATGTTTAAAACTTACTATATAAGACAGTTTCGCATTCAAATCATGTGTTTAAGAATTCTAATTATCTTCGTCAGGATAAGCGATATTTAATTGTTTAGACGATACCAAAATATCGTCTAAACTATTTTTTATCTTCTCTTCTTTAAATTCATTCTAATTATCAAATTTAAAATTTATTTAATATAGAAACCGCAAAATTATCTTTCAATTTTGTGAAAATTCAGAGGAGTATTCTAGTAGATTTTCATAATGTTTTTAAATTGAAACTGATTACTAAGCAAATAAAATCCGTGACTTTATTGCAAACGAAAATAGCAATAACAGTATTTCCTTAAAGTTTAATGCTAGTCTAGATGAATGTCATCTTGAAAGTGAAAATGAAAACGCAATTCAGAAGCATTTAATAATTATCTCAGTTAACACACTATTATTATGTTACTTACATTCCATACTGGAATGCAGATTAGCTTAAAATCAAAGAGCAAGCCGCTGAGTATACCTTGTCTGTTTTTCATGTGAATGTTTCACTGTATCTTTTGCTTATTAAAATCTTAAGTTTTTAAAGCCTTGAAAATAGTGATAGCCAAAATTTAATATGGTTTATCAATTAAAATTATTGTTATGGTATTTTTCACTTTAAATTTCAATAATTCATTACACCTGAAAGTCAAGAATAAGTAAACCAACTTTAAATCATATCAATACAATAAATACTGCAAGGGTATAAAATTGGGTGACAGACATACGAGGGTCGGAACTTTAATAGTGGCAACACAGCTGAAAACACGCTACGCAACAAAACCAAAGAATATCGCGTATACCACACGTGAACTAGATACCTACTTTACATCTCCGCAAAAAGACTCGTCCTGCCTACGTCATGCGCATGCGGAGTGACGCGAAGAACGGATCCTTGTACTAGCTCGCGGTCTAAAGTAAGTGTTGTCAGGATGTTTTCAAAACAAGAACAACGATGTTGGATAAAAATTGAATGTGCCAGAGGTCGTACAACACGACAGTGTCATCAAGGGCTTCAAGAAGCTTGCGGGAAATCTGCATTGCTTTACAGAACCGTAGCAAGATGGGTGAAAGCATTCAATGAAGGACGCCAAAACGTGGCAGACATGCTGCGGCCAGGTCGTCCGAGTGTCAGACCTGCAAGCTGTTGCCGGCCACACTTTCTGCAAAACGCCCCTCTCATTTTGCATGACAATGCTCGGCCGCACGCAGCGCAAGCTGTGACTGATTTGTTCAAGCGATGGGGCTGGGAAGTGCTTTACCATCCACCATACTCCCCAAATCTAAGCCCTTGTGACTATGACTTAATTCCTAAGATGAAGGAACCACTTCGTGGCACTCGCTTCCAAACTGTTCCTAAGATTCTTGCGGCAGTAGACCGGTCCATGCAAACTATCAACAAATCAGGCGCTGCTACAGATATTCTGCGGCTTCCACATCATTGGAAACGGGTTGTATACAATGCTGGCGACTATATTGAAGGACTGTAAAACATGGTGACATGAATCACTTTTGTATTCCTTGTAAATAAATAGTTGCCACTATTAAAGTTCCAACCCTCGTAGAAAAACAACATGTAGTAAGTTAAACCAGTATGTTCGAATATAACAGTAGAGGCGTTGTGTTTAGCTTTAGCAATAAGCACGTTCGAGTTTAAATTAAATTTATTGGGTCCAATGTCTAAAATTATGAGAGGAAACAAACAAGTTTAAGTTAATTTAAAATTTACATTTATTAGAAGTTAACCAAACTAGCTACAATATTTTTGGTACAAAGTGGTGGTGGTGCAAGTGTCGGAGTGAGAAAACAAGGTAGTAGCATACCTTTACACTACAAAGAGGGTGGTCCCCCACAAGAAATCAAAATTATTTGGCGTAAACAGCGTCCATTACATTGAAGATACAAAAAACGGTGAGAGGTGATCTATAAAGAGAGAAAAGAAAACGCAAGTTAGTAATGGCTAGCAAGTATAAAAAAATTTAGCCTTCCACCCCTTCTACCTGGGGTCTGTCATTCCTGCGTTGCCGACCCTTGTTGGTTTCCTCTCCGCTAATTCTTCAGCCATCTTTTCCACTGTTGCCGTAGGCATAGGATTCGGGAGTTTTACACGGAGCAACTGCTTCTGGTCTGGCGAAAACTTAAGAAATCCGAGACGGTTCAAAAACCGCCAGTTGCAAGGCAGCCCTAGAAGGGGAATCCAAGCAGAAAGGTGAATGCATGGGGTGGTAAGCCAGATGTTGGCGGATAATCGCTATTTCTGCAAGAATTACAAGAGACCCTCCAGGGTCATTAACCTAACATTCCAGTCGCTACCCTCGTTCAGGGTCTCATTTTAGCATGGTGGAAGCCCTACTCAGTCTGAATCCCACAGAGCCCAAAATTTTGGCGAGGATTAGCTGCATACAAAAAAAAAAAGAAAAAAAAAACTTTTTGAAGCTGGGTGCAGATTCGCACTTGGTGAAAGAAATTTTTCAGACCACTGTCTGGCAGAGATAGTATTCTGAGAATTCTTCTCCAGGGATATGACGAAAACAACGTCATAAATCCCGATTCCCAACACAATGTAAAAGTTTTGTGAAAATGAAATAAAGACTTTATTTTTAATACTAAAATTAAATGAAACGCCGAAGAAAAATTACTACTATTGAAATATAATAATTACATAGACAAAATTTTATGTTTCTACAACATCATAAACAACTTTGCCACCAGAGTCAGAAAATATGGATTCAAACTTTACCAGAAAGAGGGGTACGTTAACGAAACTTATTAAACTTTATACACCAACTTGTGTAAAACAAATAACTTTAAAATTCAAAATGAGAATGACCTTAAGGGTCAACCTAACCAGAAATTAAACATTAAACAAAACAAGTTACGATTCAGCATTAACCAAACATTACAAAAAACAAGTTCAGATTAAGTGTTAAAGAACAAAAATTAAATGGTTAACCAAACTACCTTAAGGAAAAAGAGCAACTTAAATTCAGAGTTAACCAAAACTGCCAAATTAAATTGACAACAATTACTTTTCAACAAGGCAAAATTTAGGAACAACTAAATAAAAATCAAATTAATAACTTTTAAGTCTGATAACAGAATTATGATAATCATTAAGATAGTAAGCTTCAATTACTGATACTGAATCAAGATAAATATGTATTACATAACAATCATTTCATAATATTATCGATATAGATAGCCCAGGTGGATTAGCAGTGGTGTTTAGACAAACGTGAAAATACCTTCAGATAAAATTAAAAAGCGAAGAATATGCAGTGTATGAAATAATATATAATTGTAAAGAAATACGTAATTTTTGTAATTAGATACATCGAGATTTAAATGTATTTTTAATCAATCCAATTAAAAAGCAAAAAAAAATAATAATAATATTCGTAACAGCAGCATCCACTTTTTATAAGTACACTATTACCTCTTGTAAGGGACAGCTCCGAACAAGGAACACATCTATTTAAGGAAAAATTCTTTTGGTCCCAGTCCCTTCTTATTTATTTACCGTTTATTAAATCACACTGAAAATCAGTTTAAAAATAAGGTAGCATTAGAGAAGTCAGTAAAAATAAAAATCTATTTATTAGTAATCTTTGAGATTTCTGTAGCAAGTTTGTGCTCTGTGCAAGATACTTTAGCGACAAGGGAACAGTGAAGTTAAAGGTTAATCCCTGGCTTTTGAAAACTACTTTCCAATAAGGGAAAGGGGAGCAATACATTGGGAATTAGCAAGCTGTGGTAAAATTAAAAGGAAATTTTTTAATGTCAAGTTATTCTTGCTACAATTGTCTGTAGGGTCAAGAAAAGAGTGTTAGCAATTTGTATATTTATCAAAGAACAATGGGAAAGAAATGGTGTGGAGGCGATTGGACTACCTGCGAAGGTCAAGGATATTACAATGAGAATAGAGTAAAAACTTCTATTATTCTTAGTTCTTGCTACGACTGGGAAATAAAAGAAAGGCAGTTTTGTGCTTGTGTGTTATTATTACGTATGTTATTTATCATGACTTCAAAGAGGAAAGGGTTAACATTAAAACAAAAAGCTGATTTAATTCATATAACAGAAACTGAAAAAGGTTAGTATGAGAGATTTAGGGCATAAATTTGAAATATGTGAAAATCAAGCAAGTTATGTCCTAAAGGATAGAGAAGAAATAAAATTCCTATGGATTTCTAATTCAAACGAACATTCCAACACTGTAAATTTAGAAAAACTGAAGCATGTGAAATTGACATATTAGTGTTCAACTGGTTTTGTTCTGTAAGAGCAAACAATATTTTTGGAATATCTATTATTGAAAGAAAAGGCCAAGGAAGTTGCGGAAGGTTTGGAACTGTAGAACTTCAAAGCATCAAATGGTGGTTAGACAAAATTAATCATGAAAAAAGAAATAAGACATAACATTACTTTTAAGACTGTTTGTGTTGAAGCAAAATCAGTATATGTGCAACATTTCAGAGATTAGATAAAAAGGCTAAATGAAATTTGTGAAGGATATGAGGCTAAAAACATCTACAATGCAGATGAAAGTGGATCTCTTTAACGATTTTTTCCAAGTGAACTTCAAAGCAGAAAACTACTCTAGTGGTAAAAGCGCCAACCACCTGTAACTGAAAATGCCTAAAAACCAAGGTGCTTCAAACACATCAATCCAAACCTTTTACTGGTTCATCGACATCACAATGAAAAATCATGGATGACGCAAAGCATAATATTAGGATGTTTACTATTGTTGATAAAACAATGTCTAAATACAGAAATATTTTATCTATTTCTTGATAATTCAGCAGCCCATCCACCAAATGTAAAATTAAATCAGTGAAATTAGTTCTTTTTCCACCAGACGCTTTAAGGCTGATTACAGAAAATTGCTTTTATGGCACAACAAGCTGTTTTAACAAGCTGCTTGCGGAAACAGTTATCAACTTTCAAAACGTGTCAATGTACTGAATGGTGTTCAGTGAATAACTAAAGCTATTTAATCCGTATCAGAAAGTTGGGTTCCGAACTGTTTTAAGAAAGCAGGTTTTGAAATCGCAATTTCGTGTGCCTTCAGCAACAATACTACTGATGGAAATAAATAGTTTGAACTTGTAAAAATCAGTGGTGGTGCTCAGATGTAAAATTAAAAACCAATGAAAACTTTTATACTGAAGATACTAATGACGGCATGAAATCCTTTATTTTTTATACAGTTTTTTTATGTGAGCGTTACTAAAAACAGAAAGCAGTGAGGAAGCTGAAAGAAAGGAGGACTAAAGCTTTACTCCCAATTATAACAATACATGATTATTACTGGCTATAGTGAAGGATTTAAGATCATCAGTGACTTTAATACATACATGGAAAATGTGCTTGCAGTTCACAAACTTTCAAACATACCCAGCTTTCCGTGTAACGGATTATTTTCAATAAAGGTAGTTAAGTGCAAAACTCTGTTTTTCATTTCATACATTTTTACAATAATTACTTCTTTAATTAAGAAGGTTCTTTTTTAATTAATTGAAAATCCATATAAACACCTGTGACTGTGTTAGTTATTTATCTCCATTACTTATTTAAAGACTCAACCTGAATTTCTAATTAAGTTACAAATTTTTAGTATGTAACCTCTGAAGGATGAACACATCTGTTTAAGGGACAAAACATCTGGTGAGGTGGCTGTACGTTATTAGAAAACACTACTGTAGTTCAGTCAGTAAATTACTGAGAGCCATATTAAATATGAGAGAATAATATCTTACACGTTTTGGGGAATGACATCAGACTCGATTGAAAAGAGAAACAGCGCTTTAAAATGAAAAAACGCAAAATTGTATTTCTCGACAATATTATCGTTTTGAGGCTTAATAGCATAAATAATTATATTTAATATTACAGCAGATCTAAATCAAAGAAATCTGATGGTGCAAAAAATTACAACACTAACAAAAACAAAATCTTTGCGCTTAATAATACAATGAATATTCTGCTTTTATGAAGTATTGCCACTTAGTGGATGTACTTAGTGGATGCCACTTAATGGATGCGTACGGGCTAGTAATGGATTGAATGCATAAATCGACAAAAATTAATAAAATGTTTTCCTTTCACAGGAAAAAAAATACTGAAATGTTTCCTCAGAGATATTCGTACAATATCAAAATATCTCATAGCCCTTCTATTTTGAACTACTGAAACGTTGAATACAACTCAGTTCAAAATACAGAGAGAGTTAATTCGATCTGACAGCGAATTCGTTACAATCAATAACTGCAATATATAATTAATACAGTTCGCGTAAAACAACAACTGAGCTAAGATGTTTTAATTCGGCTTTTATAAGCTTCTAATCAAGCGCGAGAGTATTCTCGTAAAATCTATTTTGTCTACTTTTCGGGATAGTAAAACAGTACTATTAGGAGATATTTATTTATTAAATATTAAATGCACGCGCTCTTACTTTTCTGGCGTAACTCTCTCTTCAAATTCGTCACACGCTGCCTTACACGGGAAAGTAAAACAACTTTAATTTCATTTCTAAATAAATAACTAAACAAATATAAAATCCGTAACACAGCCCCCTTCCCAAGGACTGCACTTCTCGGGCATATAATCCTCGGACAAGAAACCAAATTGTGTAACTAAGGCATCAATACAATAACAAATATTACATTACGTAACAACAAAAACAATAATTGCAATAAGTAGGTGCTAACCTGTCGTAATGAAGGACTTTAGCCTTAGCGATCGATGGCTTATGGATCCGAAAAACGACGTCGTTCAGCCTGTTTAGGATCGTGTACGGACCATCCCAATGTGACTGTGGTTTCGGACAGAGTCCTTTCCGTCGAGTCGGATTCCGTAATCACACATTGTCTCCTTCGTTGAAACTTTGTCCAGTGGCTTTGGTGTCGTATCGGGTCTTCATACTGCGTGGGACTGCATGGGACTGGATCAGCGGAGGTTGATGTTGTAATCTGTCGTGCGAACGGATTAAACAGCTGGTATTTAGATTTGATCCTGCAGCAATATCGGCAGTTTTCTGGACAAGGTCTTCTAGACAGGGCGTCGCCGTTTCCATGTGATGATCGCTTTCGATGACGGATAGCGATATCATATTCCTAGAGACTCTGTATCCACCTGGCTATTTGACCTTCAGGATTCTTGAAATTTAAAAGCCAGACCAATGATCCATGATCCTTGCGGGGCAGGAACGTTTTGCAGTATAGATAATGATGTGAATGTTTTACAACTTTGATTATGGCGAACAACTCTTTCCTGTTGAAACAGTAATTTGTCTCCGGTTTAGACAGGCACTTGCTCCAGAAAGCCACTACACGTTCCTGGCCGTTTATTTCATGGGACAAAACAGCAAAGACACATTCATTGCTCGCAGCCGTAACGAGAATAAATGGTCTGTCAAGCTGAGGATACGTCTGGTTTGGTGCAGATGTTAATGCTTCCTTCAGGTTCTTAAATGCACCCTCACATTCTATTGTCCACAAGAACTTACGCATATTCTCCCTCAGTTTCTAGAGGGGTCTTGCAATGAAAGAAAAATCCTTCAAGAATCTCCTTTAGTAGGTGCAAAGCTCCAGGAAACTTCTTAGCTGATAAACAGTTTTGAGACGTTTCTAGTCTTTAACTGTTGACACACTTTTTGGATCTGTACACACACCTTCGGCGGAGATGACATGACCGAGGTAAATCCTTTTCTGTCTGAATAATTTTCATTTAGCGGGATCAACTTTACATTGGCTTCTTTTAGTTACTGAAGCACCTTTTTAAGGTTTCCTAGATGTTCTTCAAAACTCTTTCCGACGATGATGATGTCATCCAGGTATATCGCACAGGCTTCATAGGAAAGACCTTCCAGAACAGTCTCGCAAAGGCGTTCGAATGTTGCCGGCGCATTAGTTCAAACGGCATTACGTTGAACAGCCAAAGTCCTGGTCCGGTAGTAAATGCCGTCATTTCTCGGTCAACAGGGCGTATTTCTACCTGGCAATAACCGCTCTGTAGGTCTAGCTTTGAAAACTACCTGCTACCAGTAGTGATGAGTCGGTACTACCGAACCGGGTATTTTGTAACGGGTACTTAGTTGTAACGGGTACTGAAAATCGGTACATTCAAGTACCCGTTACTTCAGTACCGAAATCGATACTTTTCGGTATTCGTTACTTTTGTACCGGAACGGGTACTTTTCGGTATTCGTTACTTCTGTACCGAAACGGGTGCTTTTCGGTATTCGTTACTTTGTAACGAAAATATGCGTCTCTTCTCGATATTTCGGTATTCGTTACTGGAGGATCGATGAGGGTTCATCTCACTTCGGTTTTGGTACGAGGACAGTAGGATCTGGTTGTATTTGCGAAATGGTGCACCTGCACACAAGACACAACCGAAAGCGAAAATGTTTCCATCAATCCACTTCCCGCGCCAATCCTCCCAACCCCCACTGGCCACCAAAGACAATCTACACAAACCCAACACCAGAAACAATCCGCCGCGCTCTTCTGCTCCTCAGAGACTTCCGTGGTTGACATGTTTTCTGATATTCAAAATCTTACTCCGTACAGATAAAATAAAACACGTGGTGATGTGGCAGAGTTCCTTCAGTGCGCAAAATCGTTAGCTGCGTATTTCGGTACTCCAAATCGTTACTAGAGCACTTCGGTACTCCAAATCGTTACTAGGGTACTCCGGTACACCAAACCGTTACTCCGGTATTTCGTTACTTCGGTACTCCAAATCGTTACTTGGGTACTCGGTACTTGAAATCGGTTTTCGGTACTTTTCAAAGTAACGGTTACCTGAGTAACGGGTATTTTGTACCGGGTACTTGTCTGTACCCGTTACTCTCGTACCGGGTACAAGAAAGTACCGAAGTTGCCCATCACTAGCTACCAGACAGAGTGCCCAGAGTGTCGTCAAGTCGTATGAAGAGGGTAATTTTCTTTCTTCGTAACCTTGTATCTTCGTAACCTCGAAAGTCAATGCAAAATCTGGTTGAACAGCCTTTCTTTCTTCACCAGGACGATGGGAGAAACCCACGGACTTGCTGAAAGCTCGATGACATTATTTACTTTCATGTCCTTTAGAAGTTTTCCTACCTTTTCCTGTTTAGCTATCGACAGACGTCATGGGTGTTGCTTAATTTGTGGGTGATCTTCGGTATCAATTCTACGATGAGCCAATTCGGCAGCATTCCTCTCATGATAGCTTAATTGCGCATTCTGCAATAATTCCGATGTAATGCTTTCTGAAGACACGGATTATGGGGTGTTACTGTTTCGTTTAATACTGATCACTGGAATACATGCTGCAATCACTTTTTAATAACTCTTGTCACTCACATTAACAACTCTCACCGGGTGACGGTCCTTGATAGGCCGATGAATGCTGAGACTACAAGTACTGCTTTCGGTTGTTACAGGTCTTGAAATATTCGATGATCTCGTAGCGGAAATTTCTGTTTTCGGGTATGAATCCAGGAATTAAAAATTCTGATCTTGCTGGTATTGTGATATTGTCTTGTGCTATGATTTTGTGGACAGATTTAACTCTTTCATGATTAATTCCGAATAAAGCTATATCCGCAGAGGTAGAATGCAGTTCGTTATTATTAAAGTCCAACAACAATTGTATTTCTTTAGAAAGGCAAATCCAAGTATGCAAGGGTCTGTAATCATTGCTACATATGCCGTGTTATGGTAAGCGGCACTTCCAACGTGATGGTAATGTTTAATTTTCCTTCGATGTCGATCTTTTCGCCGGATACAGTCTGGATGGTAACGCAGGGCGACGTCCAGATGAGATTACCTTTCAGTTGTTGATCCAAATCTTTTCGAATAATGGTAACATTAGCTCCTGTGTTGGCTCCATTGATCTGTCCCATGATGAAAATTCCGTTATTGCCGCCACTCACTGCAGAAATCTGAAGCGCTTTAAACTGGGCTTTTTATTATCTGGCAACCTCCGCCCAGCGAGATGGCCAAAAATTAGTTTTTCTTCTTCTTGATAGGCGCGGACTTAACATCCGTGCCCTGCGGTGTTCTGGAGTTCTTATGTCCCCTTCAGCACCGCATTTCCAACACTTCAGAGCCAGTTTGTTCTTACTCATACTCCGTATCAGGTGCTTCGAAATCTAGCCTTTGGTTTTCGAGAAGAGTCTGCTGGATATCCACTGCGTCAGCTCTCAGAGAAGCGGCGAGATGACAGGCCTTAGCTTGGGAATCGTATTCATTTGCATCCGCCACTATAGAAAATTATGTCTTATACACTAGCCAGAAGGTCTTCCCATCATGTGTAGATATATTCAGAAAAGGACGAGCAGGCATGCGTAGAAATTGCAAACCTTCAGAATTGTTTTCTGCTGTCGCTATGCATTTCTTTAAGGTGTCAACTTCTTTAGCGCCGGTAGCAGAAACTCTGTCATCAATCTGTTGTTGGACAGCAGAAACTCTTCCTTAGATTCGTTGCTCCACAGCAGAAACTCGTTCTTTTATTTGTTCCTTCACCAAATAAACTCATTCTTCTATTTGCTACTTCACAGAAGATACTCTTTCTTCTATGTGTCCAACTTTATTTTCAACAGAGTAAACTCTGCCTTCCATAGCCTAAAATTTATTTTCTATTATACAAGTAATCTCTTTTTTTTATATTTCCTCTTGTCCAACTTTCATTTCTTCTTCAACAGCTTCTTACATCTTATCTTGAATGGCTCTCATATCTACTGTAACGGATTCTTCTAACAGATTCACACTAATCTCTTCTTTAAACGATGCTTGGCCAGCTTCCATCGTTTTTTGAAATGCGGCAAAAGCAGTGATGTGCTGTCTCAATTGTTCTTCCATGTCTCTTGTTACTGGCATTCAAATTCCACATCTGACACCAAAAATTGTTGCGTGATTACGGGTTCGTAATGGATTGAATGCGCAATTCGATAAAGAGTTAATAAAATTTATTCTTTTTACAAGAAATAAAATGCTGAAACATTTTCTCAGAGATATTCGTAGACTATCACAATATCTCATATCAGTTATATTTTGAACTGCTGAAATGTTGAATGTAACTGAATTCAAAATACAGATGGAGTTAGAACAGGTTCCCCTTCATCAGGAGCAAAAAATTCTTCATCAGGAGCAAAATTTTATTTCCCACTTCAGCCTGATTCTCTTGCGTCTTGACAGAGTTAATTCGATTTCACAGCGAATTCGCTACAATGAATAACAGCAATAAGTAAACAATAACAACGCTTAAAACAAAAACTGAGCTGAGATATTTTAATTCGGCTTTTATAAGCTTTTTAATCAAGCGCTAGAATATTCTCGTAAAATCTTTTTTCTCTAGTTTTCGGGATAGCAAAAGCAGTTCAATTACTAGATATTTATTTATTAAATATTAAATGCACGCGCTCTTGTATTTTTACTTTTCCGGTGTAGCTTTATCTTCAAATATTTCACGCGATGCGTTGAACGGGAAATCAAAGCAACTTTAATTTCAATTCTAAATAAATAGCTAAATAAATGCAAAATCCTTAAGAATTAATCTCTACATATAATAAAACAAAGAGTCTGTGTGTGTCTTTCGTTCGTGTTGCGAGTAAGTTAATAGACTCAGGGCCACGAAATTTGGTACATAGGTGTATCTGCACAAGAGCCAGTGCAACTCGAAGCGATTTTTTTCAAAATTCGAATTAGATATTTTTTTTTTATTTTATGTTTTGTGACCAAATCGCGTCATTTTGAGACATAATGGGCTACAGGAAAGCGAGATTTCACTCTATACATTTCATTTTTACATCGTCGTGAAGCGTAGACACTTAGCTATTTTACGAACTTAAAATAAATTTCGTATTTCAATAAATCGATTATATACAAATTTATTTAGGAAGGTGAGCTTAACACCTTTTCGGCGGAATTTTTTTTAAAAAAAACTTATTTTAAAAAATCTGCTGTTTATTTTCCTTTGATTTTTGGACACGTTGAACTTTAATCCTTTCGACTCCTTTTAAAAAAGGAATTTTGGAAAAATAATAATATTTTGTATTTTTTTAAAATTTTTTAAATGAAGCTTCCGAATACACTTCTCACATCTCAGATATTTTAAAATGTAGTTTTGGCAACAATTTTCCTTTCTTATTGCTGTTGATAGATTTTTGATGAAATTGCATCATTTTGAATAGTTTCATTCTTTTAAAAATTTCGGTTTGGCAACAATTTTTCATCGTATTTCTTATGTTATTGTTTTTAAGAGACTGAAATGTTTAAGAAATTAAAAAGTTGTTTTTTTTTGCAACGGTAAATTGTTTAATTACTTAATTGTTAATTAGGATAATTAACATTTGTATCAAGGGATATTACTTATTTCATTGTAATATTATGTTTTAATTATATATAATTTTAATTATAAAAAAGTTTTGCATGATATTTTTTAATCTGTTTAAGTTCTTAATCTGTTTATACCATTTGAGTTCTTAAGATTTTGCAAAGGGAAGTTGGTTAATTTATTTATTAGGATAATTAATATTTGTATTAAGGGATATTGCTTATTTCGTTGCATGCTTTTTATATGTAATGCATTTTTAACTGATTTTTTTTCCGTTGTTGTTTGTTTCTTTTTCGATAAAATTGTTCTGCAGAGTAAAATTCTGTGCAGTTTTCAAATTTAATGTTTGGTGTTCTCTTTAGGCATTTTTCTGGTACACTTAAAAGCCAGACGAAGGCTGGCCGCGCAGCGGTTAGTGTCTTTATAAGATACTTTCATTAGGTCGCTTAATGACAGATTTTACTTTGATAAGCTCAGCAGCGATCGAATGGACTGCTAGAACTGGTAGTCCGATCCAGTTTAAATCCACTGGTGATAATTACACGTTTCATAATGCTTTTTTGTTGTTTGGTTGTGTGTAACGTGAGCACGAATCAATTTCCCTTACAAAGTCCTTCACGAAATTAGCCTTCTCCTTAGGAAGATAGTTCTAGCACACTTTGTCATAATCCAATATGTCAGTAATGTACACAGAAGGACATTTAATTTTCATTTTATTAAACTTGATTATAATTTATTAAATCTGAATGAATGAAACTGTATTCTGTGATGAATTCATGCACTATGTAAACGCTTACTTTCCCTATAGCTGTCGAGACATATGAATGATTTCACCGAATCATCATTTCATCATTCTCAGTTTCTAATCTTAATTCTCGTGATAGATGTGGCAATAAAGAAGTATAGTCAAACAAATCCCTACATATTCTGCTTGGTGAAGATCACTCTGTATAGAATGCATGTAGACTACTTATTAGTCCAAAGGGGCAATTTGCCCAGAAGGACTATTAATTTCGTTTTGGCATTTTGCGTCGATTCACTAAAAGCGTTATTTCACTTTTCAAATTGTTGCCACCAAATACTATCGTCCTGTATTATATTTAAAGAAATTAAATAATGAAGAATCTGCATAAATGTATATATGTTTCTCGCAATGTGATAAAGCAACGGTACTTAAAGCCATCGAATTTTGAATGAAGTAATTATGAATAAAAAAAAACCTAGATTTTGTTTAAAAACGTGATGGAAAATTTAGATAATGAAGCAAGGACTTTGATGGTTCCGTAAAATTGATGAAACAAATAAATAATGCTCATTCATTAATTTATAGTAAATATTATGCATAAATTAAATTTGAAATGCCGAAGATTGCTTTTATTGTATCAAAATTATTCAAATAATTACTTTGCTGTACATTTATAAAAATTGTATTTCGCATTTATAAGAAATAATGTAAGAAAAATGCAATAGTACATATAAGGAAATATCTGCGTTGTTTTTCGTATTCAAATTCGAGTTTCTAAAGTAAATATGTTGCTTTTCTGCTTTCTTCTGTATATGCAAATCAGGATCTTCAAACAAAAAGAAATATAAACATAGCTCTATTACACATGTATATAAATACGCACAAATAACCATAGATAGTTTTGAATAGAACAAAATGCATTTCTCAAGGTAGTTCGAAGCCCTGGAATATTCAAGTAGAAATTACTGCAGTGAACGTATTAGTAGTAGTTTGTTTTATATTTTTCTTGATACACATAACAATGTCTAACATTCCGTTTGGTTTGGAATCGCTCCATCCGTAGAAATATATTTCCAACCCACAGAGTTAGCTTAAAATATAATACGATTGGATTCCATACTCTTATCTCTTTGTTGTGAAAAGAAAGAAGTATGTTTTTCTTTTCTCTTTCTCGAGCAAGTTTTTTGAAGTTATTTCGTGGCAGAATGCTAAACAGATATCTTTGAATATCGGAACATCTTTTCCAGGTTATTTTATTTTCAATTTTCCTTTCGGTATTTTCATTTGAATTCTTCCTTCAAGCAGGAATCCTATCGATTTTAAGGACTATAGGTTGCAAAATCCTTATTTTTCGAAGTTTGTGTTTATGCAAGAAAGAGGAAGACCTCATCCGGATTCTTTTCCTTTTATTATTATTTATTCAGTTGAATTGTTGTAACTTAAGATTACAGAAAGTCTCTGAACTGATAACTTAGAAATTGACTTTCCAGATTAAGAACGTTTTCCCTAGCTCCCAAGGAGGTTTTTCTAAAATCTTGCTTTACATAAAAGGATTTGTGAATAGTAATATTCGGAAGTATCCAAGAATATATCGAGACAAATCGGTACATAAGAGGCTATTTTCTATATCCGTTGCTCAGTATAACCTTTCAGCATGAAAGGTTACTCCTATTCATTACGATTATGAATGTGTAAACTTGTTTTGCAGGAGGCTGAAGGATTTCATTTAAATTTTTCCAGCACTTTTTTGTTTTGTGTTTTATGTGTAAGTGAATTTTATGTGACAGGGTTTTAAATTAAGCATTATAGGTGTATATTTAAAACTTCATACCTGATTTCCCAGAAAAGCTTCAGATTAAACTATTGTCTGGTTTAAGAATGAGAAATTATTTAAAAATATGGATACATAAATTTCCCCCTTAATGTTGATAAATATCACAACTAGTTGAAAGCATGAGTTAATTGGAGGAATATTAGAGATACATAATTGGCAATTTTGCAAACTGATATGTATATCACTAGAAAGCATTCAATTAACCTGAAAGCATATTGAAAGCATATAACTTGAAAGCATTAATTAAACCTGAAAGCATATAACTTGAAAGCATTAAATAAAGAGATGCATATTAGAAAGAAATAACTGGAGATTTGCAAACTGTATTGGCGAACAATGTAACTGTAACTATGAATAAATAGTAAGGACGAGGTGTCTATCCTGAAAGGCCAGTGAAGGAAATCTGTGGATGCTTTGCAAACATGACCATAAAAACTTATTTCTCAGTGTAAATAATAGTTTGTGATCTGCTATTTGCCTTAAATGTATTAAATTTTAAAGTTGAAAATAAGAAACGCGAGATAAAAATCCCTCCAGAAGGAATAATATATCCCCATAAAGAGCAAATATCAAAGTGTCAAATCTGTTTCATTTATACAATGAAATAAATAACCCTAAACGCATACTGACGACAAGAGATACACGGAAATGTGTTCGCTTGTTGATTCTAAGCTCCTTTACACTGGGAGAAAACTTAAATGAACATGTTCAAATTTAAAATCTTTAAAGGGGTAAATTGCTGTTGATTTTTCCCGCAACGGGAAAAATATAATTAGAAAAGGACAGCAAGATCATGTGAAAGAATGTACAAGTTGATCCGGCGCTACGACTTGTAACATAATATTACCATTTTTTGAGTCATGTTTGTTATTATTTATAGTAAATAAATAAAAGGCTTTTGTAAAATAAATAACACTGCATTTCGAACACGAAGGCACAACATTCTTCACCGGCCCGTGAAGAAGACGTTTAACATAAATTCTAAATGTTACAATAAAATAGTATATCTTATACGCTTACAAAATTTTGTTGCATAGAATATAACATGCATGGATTGCATGTATTTATTGTACTTAAACACATTTTCATCATACTAACTATTACTATATATTTTATCTTACTAACTAACGCAATCTAAATGTAAACAGAAAAAACACTATTATTACCGAAACAATATGTAATAGCTAATCAATGTAATCAACAAACTTCAATTATTAAAAGCAATATTAAAGATCTTCCTGGAATTCTGAAAACACTCATTCGTCAACCTTTCCAAGTACCTAATCTAATAACATTTGGATGAGTCTTTTTATTCCACTTGAAGGTGATATTTCGTACCTTCTTGCTGCAGCCTCTACGCAACTCCATCACTTTTCCCAGCTTATACAGCTGTCACGAGAGTTTATTATCCCCTATCAATACTGCATCATTTGTATTACAATCAGTGGTTACATTTGTAAAGACATTAGGTTATTTTGAAGCAGGAAATGTGAAAAACGAGCAATGCCCTCGCTGGAACTCGGACCACGGACCTCTCGAATACGCGTCGATCGTACTGACCACTACACCACGAACTTTGTCCCTTGAAATATTTCTTTGATATAAACAGTCCGGTGCAGTAAGGACATTAGCCTTTTTCTATTTAGAAAATGAGCAGGACTGAGAAAAATGGCTCTGATGGTACATTGTGAATATAAACAAATGGCCTAGAGTTTAGAATAGGTTCTATTTCTGTCAAAATGATTTGAAATTATTTAAAAAGGAATTAAGGCCTTTCCTACCACTTTTCCCAAAATTATTTTGTCATTTCGAACCATTCACTCCTACTGTCCACCCCACCAAGCTGGGTTTTCTAGACCAAAATGCCATTTTAGGCCTTTGGTACTAAAATAATTTTGCAGAGATGGATTAATGATATTTACATATAACTTCTTCATTTCTACGTATAGAAAAAACGTCTTAACATTGTCAGAGTTCACATTTCGGCAAACACATCTTCTTGCTACAAAGCGACGAAACGTCAGAAGAAGATGTACGGGAGTGAAATGTACGTGTGAGAGCGTAAACCAGCAGATGTAAATCTTGTCTGCATCTTTTCGAGATCAAAGGGATTTCCAAGGAATTAACTACATGAATTGTGTCAGTTGATAATGGAGTAATCACTTGAGTACAAGTTTTGGTTTAAAGCTCCTGCAAACGAATACTTGTCCGAGTACGATTTTGAAGTTTGTCTGCCTCGGAAGATCTAATAATTTTCTCTTGTTCGAGTAAGTATATCTGTAACACTGTACAGACATCAGGTTATTTTGGAGGCAGGAGTGATGAAAAATGAGCAACGCCTTCGCCGGGACTCGAATCACTGACCTCTGGAATACTCTCCCAACGTGCTGACCACTACACCACGAAGGCATGCTAAGAAGGCGGGAGAAATACCTTATATGCTCCCCCTTTTAAAGGGCGACTGGGGATCAGGGGCCCCAATCGCCAAACCCTGGTGGTGGAGAATCATCATCCACGACCTTTTTTAGTTCGGGCGCCACTGTAGATTTGTTAGGTTATTTTCGATGTCAGGACTCGAACCTCTGGAATATGCGGCCAGCGTTCTGACCACTGCATCACGAAGGCATGCGAAGAAGGCGAGAGAAATACCTTATAACGCTAGCATGAAGCAAGTTCTAGTGTTCTCATTTAATCAGCAGTTCAGTGAATCAGGAATTCCACGGAATAATCATGGATGGCTTTTTTTGAAACTGAAAATGAGACTGCTGTAATCTACCACAAAGACATATGACTCCGTTCGCTATTAGGATGGGAAATAGACCATAGAGTTCGAAAGCAGAAATAAGTGATTCCTTTTCTTGTCAGTTTAATAAAATCCTTTTCAAACTCACTTTCTTGTATAAAACGAATTAAGTAGCGTTCAGCACTTGCAAGTTCGTCTTCAGTTAATTTTCTTTTAAACTTTTCAAAATTCCTCTTACAGGTATTAACAAACCTCAGAATGTGTGCAATGATTCGAAGAACCTTAGGTAAGTCGCTTTTTCTGTGCAAATTTAACAAGCCATCAGTAGGCTCAGCATATGTTGGTAAAAACAATACAGGTTTTTTTACCTCTCCTTTTCTGCTTCTTATGTATCAATGACAGCATTCGGTATTTTTTCACTGCGCAGAATGTCAAATTTTATTAGCCACGAGGAACCTCTCCACTGTGTTTCATCGTTCATTTTGAGAAGCAAAATTAAGAACACTTTTTATGGATGTATCTATTTTCTTTATCAATGAATGCCCCGTTACTTATTTCTTTGCTCTTCACTCTCTGTAATTTTATTTTCTAACTCATCTAGACTAATTATCGCTTCTATTTTACTACCCAAATCTTTAAGATCCTTAACCATTTCAATCAACTGGTTTCTTTGGTTATGAAGATCATTAAAAGTTTGTTCCTTAATATGAATTTCATTTAAAACGTTATGTATTGCAACTTCAATCTTCATTAAAAGATTAGAATAAAGTTCTCTAACGCAGCATTGTTTCTGCCTTACACTTTGAGTTTTTTTCTCCATCTTGGCATAAAGTACTTATGGTTTCAAAATTAATCTTCCAATCAATTCACAACAAATAAATAATCAAATCATTCAACAAATAATAATATAGAGAAATTAACGCAATAATTCAATAAGTAACAAATTCAAAACTTCTGATCACATACAAAAGTCATAACACCTCAAAGCCTGAATCTAAAGGAATTTATTTACCTCAATTTCACGGTGATGAATCAGGAACTTCCAAATCAAAGGCCTCCAATCACGTCCGGAGATCGCCAACAATAATATCATTTTTGAAGCAATGAGTCCTTTATTTCACGCAAAGTGCACTTTGATTATTTATTATAAACAATAACAATCTGATTGATGCAACACTGATCGTGATATCCTACATGTAACAGTTAAAGATCAGACTAAATCCTTTCATATCATCGCTCTATTTTATTCTAATTATATTTATGTCGTCGCGGAAAAACCAAATGCGATTTATCGCATTATTGTTTCACGGTAACTCTTCTATGGCTATGCTTAAGGAGAAGTTAGAAATAGCTAAACGGGAATAATTTAAGGGCCATTAGTATTCGTATTCAGTATTGTAAATTTTCCCTTGTAATTTGCTTTCACGTTAGTGGTACCTTACTGCTGTCTTTCCTTAAAACAACTTCAAAATATTTAGGAAAACGTTTAAATGGGAATGAATAAAAAGGCGACTGTAGTAATACATTGTAATCTAATAATCTGAATGACAAATTAGCTTCTTCCAAGTACGTTAAGTATTGAGATATTTCTATTTCTTCCGGATTTGCTATTAGTATTTTGCAATGCATTACAAATCATTTTTTTAACGAAACTGTATCTGAAGTTATATTTTAAATACTTTTCTAAATTCTCTCCAGTTTAAAATTCTACTTTTTATTATTAGACAAATTTTGCCAGAAATTTTCTATTTTAAATGAGATATTCATCCTATTTCTTCTTTATAACTTCAACAAACTGCATAATGAGAACACGTTTTACACGACGTTAGCACGCAGACACTATTCTCTTGTCTATTAAGGCTTCATAATGCTACGCTATTCTAATCTGGTGTAGTATTTTTATATAAGGTGTTCATTTAGCTTATTTTGACAATATGGTATTTGCTAGTGCTGGGTAATTAAATCACAAAATATGCATGCAAAGAAAAGTTATAAATACATTTACCAAAACATCTACCTATAATTTTGTTATTTCAGCATACGATTCTTTTAGATGGAGTAGGATAACTGTAATTCATCTTTCTGAAATGATCTTTAAAAATATATATATCCTTGCCATATGGCACCACCCAACGGCCGAGTGATAAGAGCCATTGAATACTAATAATTTGATCTGGTTTGGGCGTTATCCCAGGCGAACCGGATGGATGCATGGCTGGTGTGTTTCTCTTATGTGTAATATGAATACAAGATAGTTTTCCTCAGCAAACCTTCAACGAAGACATCCTTTCCTTCTCAGACAGACAATTCTTATGGCGTTGCCGTATTCAAATAACTTCTCTTTAAAACCGTCGAATTATCTTTACTTAACGCTAAAAGCGCATGGGCTTACAAAAGCCTTTTACAAAATATTATTAAAAAGTGTTCAAGCCAAAACGTTAAGTTTAAAAATAGGCAACGATATCGTATCCTTTTCTAACAAGTATAGTTACTCATTTCTTCTTAATCTACTATAAATAGTACAATTTGGACTCTTTGCTTGGTTGCTCCTATCCAGTTAATACACTGGTGTGCAAACATTAAGGATGAAGTCGAAAAATTAACATATCAGCTGAACGAAGAGGCAGAGCGGACAGAAAGACCAATCAGGAGATTAAGTAAGGTGATGTACGGTAGCACATGCGCAGATATGCAGATAGACGTAATGGGGGAGTGTCTGAGTAGTATAAAGCATGTTGTCGGTGTAAGATCAGTATTTCTGGCAAAGAGATTGCACGCCGTATAGCAGTTAAAATCACACCGAGTTGCTGCCTCAGCGAGAAACGGCGAATAATCAATCTGTTAGACGACATCTGGATGCTTTTACCCGAGGTCCAATCATTGGGAAGTTGGAGGAAGGCCGCAGTGTGACAAGTGTGGCTGCAGAGTTCGGAATTGCTCACAGCATCGTTTCACGACTTTGGAGACAATTTCAAACTACAGGAACAGCTATCCGGGGGTTTAGTAGTGGTCGTCCACGAGGAACCACACCCGCAGATGACCGGTATATTGCTTACAGGCCAGAAGAAACAGGCGGCAGACAGCGGGAGAAATCGCTAGACACACGACACAGGCGACTGGACGACCGATATCGCGTTTTACCGTGGCCAGAAGACTGCACGGTGGTGGTTTGTTTGCACGACGCCCTGTACGGTATGTACCTCTAACGCATGCCCATCGGAGAAGGCGTTCTGTGTGGTGCCGGGAACACCGGAATTGGGGAGACAATGAATGGGGACGAGTACTCTTTACAAATGAGAGCAGATTTAGTATGAGTTGCGATTCTAGACACATACACATCTGGACAGAGCGGGGAACACGCAATAACCCCTTCAACATCATCAAAACATATGGAGGTGGCGGTGTTCTCGTTTGGGGAGGCATCATGCTTGGTAGTCGTACAGACCTTCACATCTTCGACGCAGGTTCAGTCAACGGGACCCGTTATTGTAACGAGATTCTTGTTTCATATGTGCGTCTTTTTAGAGGCGCTATGGGTCCGCAGTTCCTTTTCATGGATGTCAATGTACCATGTCATCGCACAGTAGCTTCCGAACAGCTCTTAGAGAGTGAGGATGTTGAACGTATGGATTGGCCGGCACGATCTCCGGATCTCAATCTCATTGAGCATGTATGGGATTTTCTAGGCAGACTCTTGGCAGCTGGTACCTTACCACCAGTAACGATTCCGGAGCTTCGATTGGCGCTGCAAGACGAATGGGCAGCAATGCCTCAACAACTCATTGACACCCTCATTCTCAGCATGGCCAGACGCTGCGAAACCTCCCTAGCAATCAGGGGAGATCATATCCCCTATTAAAGACCGGATGTTTCTTGCTGGACACCCATCACAAGGATGTTTCGGCCTTCAGTCGCATTTCGCTCCATGCTACTTTTTCAATAAAGCTTCTTTTTATCCCTCTGATTTCTCTTTTAGTAAGTGTTGCTTACATTACTCATGTCCTTACGTATTGGGGATCTTACGGTATTAAATGTGTTGATTTGGAAAGTTTTGTACAAAGTTATATTGAGAAAACCGTCTCGTCCTTAATTTTTGTACACCAGTGTATATTATCTATTGTTTATATTGCCAGATACTATGTAGGCATGTAAACAGAACTGCATAAACCAGGCATGACTGCATAATCCTTATAACCACCATCATCAAAACATTCTGTGCCAGGTCCAAAATTTCCTCACTTATGTGTATATATTTAGGAATGAATGGTGAATATTAAAAGATTTCGTAATAGTACGTTGTCCATAAAGTTTAACAAATGGTTTTGAGCCATGGTCAGGGTAACTATGAAGTTAAGTCAGGATTGGTGTTCTGAGAATTATGATTCAACTGGAACAAGTATCAGCAACGCATAGAAGGAGTATAAAATATCTAAACATTGATGAAATAACAGAAAAAGCTTTTATTAATAGCTGAGTGAAGTACATAGTTTATTTTACTTAGCGTGGGGTGGATGCGCAGATGTCTCACACAATGAAGCACAAAACCATTCTTCCTATAGATTTGTCTTTAATTCAGAAATTTAGTTGAAGGCGGAATTCGAGCATGAAGTCGGGGTTCCAAATGTACTCGCAAATGTTCAAAAATAATCAAATTCGGTGAATAAGTGAGCCAAGCGAGATGTCCTACTTCACCGTCCTGTATTTCGAATCAAGTTTAAACAAACCTAGCAGTGTACGTGAAGACTTTGTCATCTTGAAAATGAAATCATTCTGCAGCAAACAGAATGTGAACAAAACAATGGACTTGATTCATTATGATGCTGCGATAGTGATCGTCTTTGATTTTCTCATGCAATATCGCGTACATAAACGGAACCATTCCATGATTTACAGATGGTAAGAGGCAAGTAAGTGTAAATATTTCTTTGGATTATATCCGCGTTTTCAGAAATAATTATATTCGCGTTTTCAGAAAAAGCATGATACTGTAGATAAGGGTTAATTTAAATATTAGGCAGAGCAGAAATTTCTTGCATTTTCGGAACAGTACGCGTTTTAACATCTATCTATTCTTAATAACCAGCTTTGGATTCGTCCATTGCTGTGTCTGGAAGACAGCGTCTTACTGTTTTCCGTGTGCATTCTCATAACAGCTGATAACGTGCTCCTGGCCCACCCAAAATTTCTTTCCTTTTCCATAACCGAAACTCCAATTAAACGCATTTTCTAACATTTATGCTTCTTTGGATGTGTGTCCGGTCTGACATCCCAATACCTGTCAGGGATTACGATGAGTGTATGCAATATTTACGACAGTTTCTAACGGATTGGTGCTTTCAACTTTCGGTCACTACCTCAGGTATTTTCTGTCTGCTTTCGCGGCGCAGTTTGCAGCATGTCTGGCTAGAAATCAAAATAATAAAATTAGTTCGATTAAGTTTTTATTCATAAGATTAGAGAAATTGCCGGCTAACAATAAATGTGATGATCCTGAGATACTGTGCACAGTAGAGAGAAAATTCTACTTAAACTACCTTTCAGTATAAAACAAATTTTAGGCTAAATTATAAAACTTCATATTACATCTTTTGAATCGAAAGAGCACAAACAAAAATTAATGCAGCGCAACATACACTGGCTTGCAAAAATTAAGGACGAAGTCGAAAAATTAGCATATCAGCTGAACGAAGAGGCAGAGCGGACAGAAAGACCAATCAGGAGATTAAGTAAGGTGATGTAAGGTAGCGCATGCGCAGAAATGCAGATAGACGTAATGGGGGAGGGTCTGAGTACTATAAAGCATGTTGTCGGTGTAAGATCAGTATTTCTGGCAAAGAGATTGCACGCCGTAAAGCAGTTAAAATCACACCGAGTGGCTGCCTCAGCGAGAAATGGCGAATAATCAATCTGTTAGACGACATCTGGATGCTATTACCCGAGGTCGAATCATTGGGAAGTTGGAGGAAGGCCGTAGTGTGACAAGTGTGGCTGCAGAGTTCGGAATGGATCACAGCATCGTTTCACGACTTTGGAGACAATTTCAAACTACAGGAACAGCTATCCAACGATTTAGTAGTGGTCGTCCACGAGGAACCACACCCGCAAATGACCGGTATATTGCCTTACAGGCCAGAAGAAACAGGCGGCAGACAGCGGGAGAAGTCGCTAGACACCTGACACAGGCGACTGGACGACCGATATCTCGTTTTACCGTGGCCAGAAGACTGCACGGTGGTGGTCTGTTTGCACGACGCCCTGTACGGTGTGTACCTCTAACGCCTGCCCATCGGAGAAGGCGTTCTCTGTGGTGCCGGGAACACCGGAATTGGAGAGACAATGAATGGGGACGAGTACTCTTTACAGATGAGAGCAGATTTAGTCTGAGTTGCGATTCTAGACACATACACATCTGGACAGAGCGGGGAACACGCAATAACCCCTTCAACATCATCAAAAGGGACTGTTTTGGAGGTCGCGGAGTTCTCGTTCGAGCAGACATAATGCTTGGTAGCCGGACCGACCTTCATATCTCCCAAGGAGGTTCGTCACCTGGGACTGCTATTGTAACGAGGTTCTTCTTCCTTACATGCGTCTTTTCACAAGGGCTATGGGTCCTCAGTTCCTCTTCATGGACGACAACGCTCCACCTCATCGCACAGTTACTGTCGAAGAGCTGTTGGAGAGTGAAGATATTGAACACATGGATTGGTCGGCAAGGTCTCTGGATCTAAATCCCGTCAAGCATGTACGGAACTTACTAGGGAGACCCGTGGCAGCACGTAACTTATCGCCAGTAACGATTCCGAAACTGCGATTGGTGCTACAAGATTAACGAGCAGCAGTGTCTCAACAGCTCATTAACAACCACATATCCAGCATGCACAAATGATGTGAAACCTGCCTAGCAGTCAGGGGAGATCATATCCCCTATTAAAGACCGGATGTTTCTTGCTGGACACCCATCACAGGGATGTTTCGGCCTTCAATCGCATTGCGCTCCATGCTACTTTTTCAATAAAGCTTTTCTATCCCTCTGATTTCTCTTTTAGTAAGTGTTGCTTACATTACTCATGTCCTTACGTATTGGGGATCTTACGGTATTAAATGTGTTGATTTGGAAAGCTTTTGTACAAAGTTATATTGAAAAAACCGTCTCGTCCTTAATTTTTGCACACCAGTGTATATCAACCTGTTCAACTTCCTTAAGTAAAACCTTTAATTCACAAGTCCATTGCATCGTATATTGCATTGGAGATTTGAGGGTGACTAAGGCTGAAACAAATCTGCTTACTAATTTCATCGCGATTACTGAAACATAGGCAAAAGTCTAAATTAGTCAGCTTCCTCTCCAAGGCTCATCGAGAGCCCTTCATGACGGAAAACCTGCTTTTTCCAAAACAAAAGCTGGCCACAAATGACGATGCTTTTCTAAAACGCTCTATAAATATTTCATGGTGTTTTCCATTGTTTATAGTTAGTCATTTGTTGTACCTTACTCAGGGAAAAGCTGCCAAACGGTCCTCCGCAGGAAAACACTTTTATTTGCTATTGCATCCGCAACATGTTTTGCTGCGCTTTTCTGACATGAACTAACATGATAAGCAGATGTGTTAATATTTACTCGACAAATGGTAGTCATTTAGCATTTTCGTTGTTTTCGAATTGTTGCCCTCATACGACAGCATGAAGAATATTCTAAAGGGACTTTGTGTGTACCTAGTGTATTAGATTACATCTCCATTGCTTTGCCTCTTACCTGATATAAGGCTAGAGCAAGAATATAACACCACCATTCAGTATATGTAATGGCGTTAGTTTTATAACATCAACTTACTGCCTATCACAAATTCCTTTCTTTTCTTTACCAATCCCCCGGGGGGACGACGTAGAGAATTCTGCGAAGCTACTGGCTATGATCTATACATAGGCAGCCTCGGCTAAGGGAGTACACAAATTATGAACCTAGTGGTTCTGGAGTCTCCGGAAAGGTCACTTATTGGCCAGACTGCAGTCTGGCAGGTCTCAGAGAAGAACGTCTTTAGTATCCCGGGATAACACATTGAGTATCCTGGGCAACGACCCTCTGCGACAGGCAGCCCGAGCGACTGGTAGGTAGCAAATTAACACCCGGTGACGTCTTGTGGATTCAGGTGCGTTGCGCTGATCCTCCAAGGTTCTGGAAAAGAGGTTAAACCCCGGTCGCAGTTCTGCGAGGGGTGAGGACTCATAGTGCGATTACGTCCGCGGTGAGGGGAAGCCAATATCTTATCTTATCTTATTTTATCTTTTCTTTACCAACTGCCTAGAATGAAACAAAATCTATTCCAAGATCTGTAAAGCTATGCTGCCCTCCTTTCCTTTGTACTGAAATACAAACATATATAAAATAGCTTTAATTTTTATCGGTCGGCTAAGAAATGAAGGAACTATAGACAAACAGGAAATGTATGAAAGAAATTTAAAATTGCTGTAAAATTATAGACATTAATAATGAGCTAATTCTTAAAAGCAAAATTAGTTTTTGAAATTCATGATGCAAATGAAAACATATATCTTTCTGTTAAAATTTTCAACAGGAAAATAAATTTCTATCCCGTATTCAAATGGTAATTCTAAGAAAATGTTATTACTTAATACTTTTAGACCTTAAAACACATTACCGTTCTCATTTATCTAATAAAAATAATTGCTGATATTTTCAAACTAAAACTGTGTAGTGATTTATTATTATTTTAAATAACCAGTTAAATTTAATTTTTAAGTTAATTTAAGTTACTCTCCTATAAGCCTTCATTCCCCTTACTGTCAGTGCCAGAATATTTAAATTTTGTAGCACGCGTAAGGAATGCAAATTCTACCAGTGGAAGAAAAAGTTTAAATATCGATGTTCTAGTAGGAAAAGTTAGAGAGAGTCTAGGAAATCTTTGTGTCTGGTTGTACGCAATCTTCCGCCTAGCAGTTATTGCTGGTTAGACGTGCCTTAATAGCTATTATCTTGCTGCCACTAAACTCATCTACGCGCTGTGGGATACAGGCTTGTATGAGCCCTGTAGTTTAAATCTACTACTTGTGAATATCTCAAATTTTGTGTTTTGATTGTACTGTTTTCGTCAACGCCCAAGCAGAGGCGTAATATGTTAGCGTCAAGTTGCCGCATTGTAAATAATGTAAAGATTTTAATAAAGGGTAGTGTTAACCCTTCTTCGTTGCAATCACTATTTCTCCAGATTCTACACAACAGATAGACAATAGAACGCTACATATGGTGCTCGAACGTCCTACTCGGATACGATGGTCAATAATCAGGACGGACAATTATCCTTACAAGATACAGAAGTCGTAGACCCGATGGTGACAAGTCCATTGGACGGATTTGTCTTTTTAATACAGACGATGAGAGCAGCAATCAAACCAACAGTGATGTCCGACGGTGAAAACTCCATCACTTAATTTCTGCAATCCCTTGAGACGACGCACTTTCAGTTGTATCCGGTACCAGAAAGACAAAAAGTAGCTATTGCCTCGAGTGCCCTCCGAGAGTTTTGGTGGAAAGGAATTGGAAACTTCTTACTCGAGGAAATCGGAAGCCTCACCTACAATTTTCAAAATTTCAAAGCGGCATGCCTAAAGGAGTTCCCAATTGTGAAAGATAGTGCGAGACGTGAAGCCAAACTGTAGAGATTTTATCAACATAACGTTGAGCACCTTACCGAGTTTGTCCCGCGTAAAGTCAAACTAGTGAATATGCTATATGGAAGGAAGCTCGATAACGAAGTAATTGAACTTATATTACCAATTATTACAAGCAGTACAAGATTTCGTAGAGCTGAGAAACCCACGAACGCTGCAAGAGCTACTTGTATTAGCCGTAAAGTTTCAGAATCGGCGAATATCGAAAATTCGAAATTTCCTATCCAGGGTTACTATCAGCAGTTCTCCCTTCGGCCGTCCGCAAAAGAAACAAATACAATGGAGGAAAACGTTTTCTATCCATGCCGTGAACAAGCAAGAATAAAACGGTAAAGCCAAAGACCACCAGCGCACCCAGCAAACATCAGGAGGAAAGAAGAATTTAAATGAATAGAGGAGCCTCAGAAATTGGGGGTTGGGACCCCCTTTTAATCGCAAAATCGCGCTAAGTTGTATGTAAATACCGTGGTAGTCAAGAATTCCCAACGACAGGTAATTCAGGTTCCAATGCCGGTGTCCAGGTAATTTACGTACCCGTAGAAGCGGTCGTGGACACCGGCGCGGAAGGTAATATTTTAAGCCAAAAAGGTACAGAGTTCCTCAGGGCGACGAACGCCATAGTAAACTTTGCAGAAAATTCCATTTTCTTTTATACGGTGCGAAAGGTGGTGGAAGAGGTAAATGTTCCCGATGTCGATCTCCAGCATCTAAAACAAGATGAATGAGCCAAGCTGGAAGAACTCGTAAGTTGATTTAATACGTTATTTTCTGAGAAGCCAGGGAATACACAGATTGTTACCAATGCGATAGAACTAAAATTAAGCGAAACTTGTAAAGCAAACTCTTATCGATATGATAAGGAGAAAGAATCGATAATAGAACACCATATAGAAAAAAATTAAGGGGTAAAATAATTATTCCCATCAACAGTGAATAAGCTAGCCCAGTTGTGCTATGCACGAAGAGAAATAACTTGCCCCCTTCGGATCCAAACGTTTATCGTTTTGTGATCGATTACCGAAAACGTAATAGCATGACTAAACTTCATATTTACCCTTTACCGCTAATAGAAGAAATAATACGAAAAATTAGGTCTACAAAATATATGACCACTCTTGATCTTACTTCAGGCTACTTTGAAATAGCCATGAAACCAGATGATGTGAATAAAACAGCGTTTATTACAAAATCGACCACTTACGCATTTTTCGCATCCCGTTTGCACATTGCGGGGTCCCGTCAACGTTTCAACGCGTTATGGACATAATTTTACGTTCCGTCCTAGGAAAATCCACTTTGATTTATCTCGATGACATTATCATAACTAGTGACACTATTGAACAACACGTAGAAGATCTCCACGAAAATTTTCATTATTAAAAGAAGCAGGTTTAACTATTAATGCCGCAAAACGTAAATTCGCAACTAAGGAATTGCGATATTTACGATACGAAATCTCAGTTAAGAGTATCGAAACTGAGGATCCTAAAATAAAAACAATTAAAAACTATCCTCCGCCAAATACTGCGAAAAATCTTTCATCTTTTATTGGCATATGCTCATATAATCATTCGTTTATCCAAAATTTTGCCGATATTGTTGAACCTTTGTTAGTTTTAAACGAAAGAAATCCAAGTTTGCATGGGGTGTGGTGGCTTACACCGTTTTTAAAAAATTGAAAACAGTTCTAATTAATGCCCCAGTGTTAAAACTTCCGGAAGGGGACGGAGATCGCTGCGGATGCTTGAGATTACGCGTGAGTGCGGTTTTAACTCAAAAAGGGCACCCCTTGGCACTTTCTAGCAAAACCTTAGGTCAGACTCAAAGGAACTACACAGCGACAGAAAGGGAAACGTTAGCAACGTTAATGGCAGTTCAGAAGTTTAGGGTCTACTTTGAAAAAGCCCAAGTTACAATCTACTCTGATCATGCGGCCGTAGGTAGAATATATTCTAGAAAGAATTTAACTCCTAGATTAATTAGATGGGTCTTAAAGTTACAAGAATACAACTTACAAATTAAGCACACTGCCAGCAAGAAAAATACAGTGGTCTACGCCTTATCAAGAATTAAACTGGATGAAAATGGAAATCAAATAAAATGTGCTATGTTAACTTCTAAAGTTTTAGAGTCTCGGGAAACAATTATAGCTGAATTGCCGAAGGATTCAGAATTCGCTAATATCTATGCTTATCCAGATAATTTTGAACATGCAGATCTTGCTGCAATTAGAAATAGGTCCCAAAATTACGAGATCATAGATAATCTGTTGTTCTACACTAAATCTACAAATGAACACCAAGAACTGAAACCAGCCATCCCCAACACACTACCGTTGAGTATTTTGCAAGAATTTAATGGCAGTCTCACAACCCGGTCATTTATGGGGGAGAAAAACGGTGCGTAGAGTACGCGAGGCGGTGTATTTTCCGCAGCTACAGAAGATAGTAACACCGTATGTCAGGTCCTGTAAATTATGCCAGTTAATTAACGACGTTAATTATAGCCCGGTCAGGTATCTAAATAGTATTCGCGCGACGTTTCCTGACGAGATCCTTGAAATAGACCTTCATGGCCCTTTTCTCCAAAGCGAGTTAAATAAAAACCGATTTTTTTTGTGATTGTAGGCCATTTTTCTAAGTGGGTGGAAAGAATTCGTTTAAAGCGAGCGTCAGTTCAAATAGTTGCAGATGCGTTCTTACATAAGTATATTTTAAAATCGGTGCACCGTTAAAAGTAATAAGCGATAATGGTAGGCAATTCCTTAGTCAAAGTTTTGAGAACCTATGCAAAGGGCTGGACATATGGCATATGAAAATGGTCCCGTACCACAAGCAAACATCCCGGAATGAATTAATAAAAACATTGTTAAAATAATAAGAAGTTACGTTGAAAATTATCATAAACGCTGAGATGGCTGCGTTTATGAACTAGCTTATGCTTTAAGAACTGCCAAGCATGATACAACTGGTAAAACGCCTGCTGAATTATATGTAGGTAGCAAGATGTTGACTCCTTTAGACAAACTTTGTTTTGTTCAAGAGCGAGAGTTAGAATTTAAACAGGTAAAAATTCAAAACCTAACTAATGAGGCTTTGAAAATTTCCGATTGAAGAATCAATTGAAGAAATATTATGATCGTAAAGATTTCGATGTCTTACATGATTTCTTAGAGGCCTCCAAATAAGAAGAGGCGGCTTCTTCAGGGAAATTTTGACCCCGCCACAACTTCCACCACCCTCTCCACGACAAAACAAATAAATAAAGAAACTACAAGGTCTCAGTTCAGCAGAATAATTCCGGAGAAAAGAATCCCTCAACGTGTGGAAGATCCAGCGAAGAAAAAAATCAAGGGTGAAAGAAACGTCCCGGCTGGAAACAAGCATCGCAATGTTATGATAAAAGCTCGCAGTTGACAGCAACAGAATACATCACGGAGGTGGCGTACAGAAAGATTACTACAAACAAGACCACCGGTCGATAAAATGGAGAAGAGGACTGCTGAAGTTGATAGCACAAAGCAAAAATCGAAAACCCTTAGATTTTATAGGCAAGCGTTCTCAAATACCGATGTGCAAAGAACTAGTTTGCCGGACAGTAAAAGGAAATGACAAGACATGCCGCCAGTGCATCCTAAAAGGCCACTCATCAGGGGTCATAAAAGGAAAAGCCAATTCCGACCAGCGAACAAGAAGCAGAGACAGAAAGTTTCATGCATGAACCAGTTGGCTTGGAAACAATTCTACGACAAACGAATGGCTGAATACCAAGCTTCAAAAAACAGAGATAACTGAATTTTTCTATAAATGTTTTCTTTTTTGTAAAGCGCAAGAAAATGTTTCCAATACGATGTTATAGGATGAAAGCTATTGCCTCGATTGAGGACGAAAGTTATTTTAATTTTATTTGGCGAAAGCACAAAGTATAGTGCATTATAGAAATTTTATGTTAATGTAAAGAACTAGTAATTCGGTTTTGTTTGTCGAAAGACTATTTATTTTAACGCGCGAAAAGATCTGGCCTGATACAAGCAGCTTCGTTTTAGTACTTGTTAATGAAAATTTATTTTAGGTTTGCACTTTTGGCGAAGAAAAGGATTCATTCAAGTAAAATTTTCATTTTATTCTCTATTGTCTTGAAAGTATTTGTTTGTAAAATGTTGTAATATCGGTTGTGTTAAAGTAAATGATACTTTTAATGAAGGTTTAAAGCTCAAAAGTGCATAGATAATATGTAATTAGTGCTAAAAATTCAAAAGGTAAAAGTTAATGCATTTAATGTTTAATGTAGTCAATTGATTTCGCTCAAAAGAAATTTTAGTTAAATCAAATCATGCTATTTTGAGCAAAAACATGAATGCTGTTAAGATGAATGTAGAAAATATTTGGTATGCATGTGTTTTGTAGGGCTCTCCACCAACACTAGTTAATTTTCATGTTTATTAGCTCATGGAGAACTTATAAATGAATTTAGGATGTGTCTAAGAAAGTTGTTGTGTCCTAACAAGTCGATGTGCGTTTAGGTGGAAATTTGTCCACTGTAACTCTTACACTTGCGTTTTCCCACCGCACATTGTAGAGAGCCAAAAGAGGATTAAAGTTTAAAATTTAAGCATGAATGCAATTTAATAATTGTGCATGCATGAAATACCTTAATGTGCGGAAAAACTGAAAAAGCTACGCTAAGTGCAAAAAATTGTAGTAAAAGATTGTAATAAAAGATTGTAGTGTGAAGTTAAAGTGTTATTTATTGTTAGAATCATGTATTCTTAAGTATTACTTCCAGTGGACTGAAGCCCAATTGAAAAATTATGAAGAAATGTGTAGCTGAACTATGATGTAAAACGAACCTTCTGTTATAATTTAAAATTTTTGTATTTGAATGTAAACGGAGCTCAGATCTTGTTAGTTGTAGAATTTATCAGTTTGTAACATGTCTTTATGTACCTTTATCCAAGTCTGTTAAATTCTGGCATGGGCAAATGTAGGGATTTATATTTATTTTGAATAACCAGTTAAATTTAATTTTTAAGTTACTTTCCTATAAGCCTTCATTCCGCTAATTGTCAGTACCAGAATATTTAAATTTGGGAGTGCGCGTAAGGAATGCACGTTCTACCAGTGCGAGAAAAAGTTTAAATATCGATGTTCTAGTAGGGAAAGTTGGAGAGAGTTTACAATCACTATTTCTCCAGATTCTGCACAACAGATAAACAATAGAACGTTACAACTGATACAAAAGCCTGTTATAACATATGCCATCTGAAGTCCTAATAATTGGTAACGTTTATTATTTTTTATGTTCAAATCAATTATTGGTTGGTTCTATGTTCTGGGAAGTAATTTCAGTCTCCAAGCAAGTTTTCAAAGAAATTAAGTGGAGTTCCTAATCACCATTTCCAAACACTGCTCGAAGAAGCATATTAATTTCGACTCTCTTCATACAGAATCAAAGGAAGTACCTTTCATTCTAGTAATGGTAGGACTTTTCAGAGATTGGGCCTGTGATAAAATTTCTATATTGTTGGCAGCTAAAATATGAACTCAAACTGGCAGGCTTTCCTACATGAAAACATTTCAGCGAAATTTGTATTTCTAGTTGCCATACTGCGGAAAAGCTCAGGAAAAAATATTGAATAGCTGAAGTGGGTAGTTGGAGCTGATTTAGAATTCATACAGAAATGTTTCGGTTTTTCTCAGATGCCACCAAATCTCTCTTTGTTTGAACAATATACATTTAATTACGTTGGTTATGTAATACGAAAACAAATACTTTCAGAGTGTGAGGTGAATGCTAATTATTATTAAAAGAAATGAAATGCAATGAAAATGCTTGAAATGCTTGCCGGAAAATGCTTGGTATTTTCAGAAAACGAAAGATATATAAATGTCATCTACACAGCTCAATTTGTCTATAATGCAAATACTTGTATATTTTGTACTCTGATAGTTTGGCAATATATTCTCCGAAGACAGGTACTTATTTTGGAAGCAAACAAATGTCTAGATATAGTCTATGAAAAACGCTCAAGATGTAGTTAGGAGTTTTGTCTTCAAGAAATATTCTAAAGGTGAACTGTCTCGCACTCATTTCAAATCCATATAACACTTACGTCAGAATGGCGCAATAAAGATCTTTTACCAACATCTGTGTTCTTCTAAACCTAGTTTGTACAATGGTTTTTTATCTGGAATATTTTACAGCGACAGTTTTAGCCTGCGTTTTGCATACCTCCTACAATCAAAAGGAAATATGTTTCATAGGGATCAATTACGTAAAATGTTTTACAATAAAGATGGAGGAATATATAATTATGATAATTCCTTATTGAACAACAGTTCTTCAATAATAACTGATATATAATAAGAGCATGAAATGAAAAGACAGAGACGGCTACTTAATGCAGAGCTTAATTTTCATATCTTTAGCATAAAAGAGAATATTTACAGAGTGCACGTTTCCTTGGGAAGTGCACTCTGTAAACATCCTTAGTTAAAAGAGCGATTATATTAGTTGGAAATTTTATAAGGGACTGCAGAGTTTGTATTTGTTTTTTCTCAAGGTTATGCACTAAATTATGTTATATGGGACTGTTTTCTCAATAAATTTCCATTGCATTCTCTAAAATTCCCCAAGACTACGTTCATAATCTCCACGTTTATGTATTGAACTAGAAATTAATAGTACATCACAAGAAATATCTTAGTTATTGCTTTTGGTGTTGTTCATCTACCATGCCCTCCACGCAGAAAACATATTAACATATTCCATAGTATCTTAAGGACAAATATGGGAAAATGTATTAAATTCAACTGTGTTTTTCTTTCACTCTCTTTAGAGCATTTTCAGAACATTAACAATTTATTACCATACTTGAAATCAACTTAAATTAAATTAGCATATTTCCGATGAATGTGAAAATAATAAAATTAAGACCCATAGAACTATAGTCATGTATGCAGCTTACCGCCTAAATTATTTTATTTTTCTCTTGTAAATATTTGAGTTTATTTCATAAGCAATAGTATACACATAGTCACTAGATTTCTTTAATTTCCCATTACATACAAGAAAAGCACCAGAAGCTATTTTTCGTTATTTTTAGAAGATTTTTCTGAATTAATTGATTACTTTCATTTTGCTAATGATGAAATTACAAAAAGAAAATGGCTAATATTTAAACAAAATTAGTAATCTAAATTTAGATTTACTAGATTTGTTTGAGTGAATGTTAAGTAGAATTATTTAAATAATTTTAATTAAGAATTATTTAAATAATTTTGCGGTTCGTATACCACAAATTTGGCTTATTAAATAGCACCTTCTGTTGCGCATTTAAGATATATCTGACCTTTTCATGTTATTTTTAATGTTGTCACTCAGAAGGAAGAGAATACCTGACAGTAACCGTAGTAGAATAGTAAAAACTTTATAAATGTATTACATCTTTTACGGAATTGCAAAAGTGATTATCATGATCATGTCTTTGCATAGAGTTTTTAATCTTCTTTCTTGTAATCTGGACAGATTCGATTAATTCGCAACGATTACGTTTTTTCAATTAACAAAACATATACTTAAATTCATTAAAAATAATGCTTATATTTTTACATTTCTGAAATTATCTGCTTCTTACCCCAGCCTCTGCATTACATTAAAAGAAATATTTTATTTATTTAAAAATTTTTTCTGCGTTGTAATAGAACGGTGTTTGAAGATAAAGGTAAAAGATATCTTTATTCAAAAAAGAGGATTTTTCTTCCCTAATGTTATAAGCAGCTTTTAAAAATTTACATAATGTAGATGATCACATACCTAATACTAAGAAGAAAAAGGGGGGAGAGAATTCAAATTTTTTTATGGAAATGTTAGGTATTCAAAGAATTTCAGATTTCTCTTTTAAAGCTTTTAGGCATATTCATTTTATTTTCTTTAGTCAATGATACGCCTGTCGTCGTATATTACCGAGTAAACTTGACGATCACTTTTCCTGCCTTCTCATGAATTTCTTAATGGAGTTGTATTGCTTTTAAGGGAATCAAGATGTTAACGCATTACACTCTGTTTGTGATTTATAATGGTTTGATGTTAAAATTTCTGTTTTTGATTCTTACGACGCCCGCACTTAATAGAGGAAACATGATATTTACAGCTGCTTTAGAAACACGAAGCTGGATGGAAAGTCATTCAAATATTTATTAGCGTGAAATACTGCGAAATAATGTGATAAGTTATTCCCATGCGATTTTGGATGAAATCGCTGTTTTGATTATATTTAAGTACTTTTCCATGAGACGCTCTTTCATGGTTACTATCGATAGAAAGAAACATTACGATGTGCTGAAGCTTCATGCTAATACGTGACACCATTTTAGCATTTATTGCTATTACATTTTGTTTTTTTTATATCACTTCATATCTTCTAAACAAAATCTCAGTATTTATTTAGTATTAAAATTTTGTAACTGATTGCACGTACACTCAACTCAAGGCAGTCACATGACTCATGAGAGCCCATTCGTTCTGGCGTTATATTTATCATATTCCCGATTTTTTGGTCGCCTGAAATTACACAAATAAAAAACGATATTTTGGGTAACGAAAGCAGTATTAAATAGTGTTTATAAATAATTCCTAATTTTACACGTATGTCATGCACATTTCAGTTCTATATATAATTTCATATATAACACATAAATGCATTTAGTTTCTCTTGGATGATTTTTCACTTTTTCCTTTCTGATGCCGGAGTCATAAAATTTGATCTTTCTCTACAAATGACATGGACGTTTCTTCCTCTTTTTTTGTAAAATGGTGTCTAAATTTCATAAACAACAGGCATTTTTTATAATACTTTTGTACAGATAACTCAGTTGCGAAAACTTTTCTACAAATATTACATATTGTTCTGAAAAATAACTAATTAAATACAAATTAAAATTGATAAAAATAAGAAAAGCAAACACAGGTATGGAAAGGTAAGGCGAAGCAATAAAGTAATATTAGGATTGCTATTTTAAAGACTAAAAAAGAGAAATTTTAGAAGAATGATCAAGAGTAGATTTTACGATATCGTGGCTTAAGATTTCTACTAATAATAGTAGACAAAAATTTGCAATCTTGTTGTATTTCTGAGCAGAAAACATTAAAAAGTAACCATTACAACACAAAGGCAGGCGATAAGGAAAAAAATCCTTGAATTGTTTTGCATACTCAAAGTTTACCATATGCAAGAAAGACAGGCAGATAATTAATATACAGCTAAATAAGCATTATAGTATGTATATTTAATGAATGCGTAAATTTATCATCCACTGAAATTAGAAATATTTCGCTAGATAGGGAAATGTGATGAAACAGAAAAAAAATGAGATATGCAGAATAAACTGCCAACATATTACGGTTTTCTGATATAACTATTTCTATGGGTTTTTCAACTGTTTATCAAACTCGATGACGCAGGAAACTTTGTAGTGCTTTAAATGAAATTGATATCAAGTTGCAGTTCTTGACACAGAACTGGCTCTTCATTTGAGTAACTGGAGTGATTTTTACAGTATTCGATACGTGGAAAGAAGAATAGTTTGTTTGTAAGGACGAAACTCAACTGATAAATCAGTTAGATAATCTTGAGTGCCCCCAGCACGTAAGTGATCTTTTAGTACACTAGATGTGAATATGCTAATCACCGATCTTTTAAAATTTACTAGATGCCAATGTGCTGTTGTTCAAACGTTTCTAGATGTCTATCAGCAGCAGTTTACATTAGAATGTGTTCTAACAATGTGTTTCAGATATATAACAACGAAGTCTGAATATCTCTGAGAAATCACATTTTACTAGAAGTGTGGTTAAAATATACATCAAGCGCATTAAAAACGACTAAACAAAGCTAGATCCGAAGTTACGTTTTCAGTGAGATAACGCATTCTCAGTCATTCGAGAAAGAGTTGAAGATGGATAGGACACTGGAAGATTTTAGACAGTAGGAACAGAAAGAAAATCATACTCATTCAGACTTATTAGATCTGTTTCCTGATCATAAAATTTACTAAAAAGAATTGTGCAAGAGCACGGGAAAAGCGTGTAAAACATTTCCTCCTTTGGAAAGAAGAACTGCAAGGATGTGTGGACGGAGCTCTGTAATATCAATTAGAACGACAAAATCCTCTCTTTTCAAAATCGCAATGAGGGTTGACATTTTTTAAATGACAAATGGAAGACAAAGATCATAATCATAAAAATATAAGCAACATCCCTCCATCGACCCCCCAAAAACACAATTGTGTGACAAACTGCAATCTGTCACTTTAAAACAGAATCTTCAAGGTTCTTTTCCGTCGCCCGATTTACTCGTAACCATGTGAACAACAACTGAAAAAAAATCGAGTCACTTAATTTTTTCCTCACTTCATTTCCGTTTAGCATATTTCGTTTCATGAAAAGCGCGAGAATGAAAGCTGATTTCAACTATATACTCTCAACTCAGGTGGAGAAAACAAACACTGTGCAGAAATGACAACACGAGTTACAATCACGAATGGTGGGAGGCTGGGAACGGCTTTGAAGCGCCTATTTTAAAGTAACGTATTATAGTTGAAGTTTAATTCTATGAAATTATTTCCAACATTATTGCGGAAATTGTCTTTAAAGATGTGCAGCTTCCTGAGGCAAGTACATTAAGGATGGAAACTGTTTATTTATCTGTTTCAAACACAGAAATTTTTTTCATCAGTCTCATTACATTTTTGTCCTGCATCTAAAAATGGGCCTTAGAATCTATTTCTTTAGAAAAATGCTTCATGAAAAATAACCTGTGATTTCCTTGGTTCAAATTTAAAGACTTAGATGAAACGTATGAGTTATGATTTTGTAAACGATCGAGTACAGCAGTCACAATCACTCATGCGAGTTCTTGTGTTCAATCTGTCAGATTCCAGCTCGTTAAATAATTTTTCATTGAACGTATTCTCATTTTTAATTAAAAAATGATTTTTTTTGGAATTTTTTTACATATGTAAATAAACATCTAATTACATTTGTGTTTTCCCTATTTTTAACTACTGGGTTTAAAAATATGTTATATGTTACAAATTGTTATATTCAAAATTTAATGGGCACTGTAATAGGTTGAAACAGTACTTACGGAAAGGAAATTAATATGTTAAATGAAGGGAATTCTAGATTGTCTTTTTACAGTGTCTGAATGAATACTTAAGCAATCAAAGCACGAACTTTCCGTATGTTCTTGACATATAAATTAGTTCCATATTTTAGAGTAATATTTTGCTTTCCTGTTTTCAAAAGTGAAATGCACCTTCTTTCGCATAACGGAAATTAGTCATACATCAAAGCTAATGCGCCCACGTGCAACTGCTACTCTTGTCTCGATTTGAAAGCAATATTCGTAAGGCCTGTTTTCTGCATTGTGTTCTGTCAAAGAAAGGATAAGTATATTCAGGCACAGTCCGTGACATGCACTTACTTTTACCTATCAGTGATATTTGTTGTATATAAATCTTCAATGTGCGAACAATTTCCGTGTGGGAGGGAAGTCTTTCGATATCATTCAAAATATTGCTTTAATAGATACATTTTCATTTCGTTAACGCAAATAAATTTTAATCATAGGTTGAAGAGTATGAAAGAACCAAAATGCTTTCGTTTGAAATATACAGTATTTTTAGCCTTCTTAACTGTTCGAAAGAAACGTCTACGAGACATTTGCTGTCTTCAGGACACGGATCTGATGTCTTAACAAGGTTTGTTTCTTGAGGAAAATATGTGCTGCAAGCTTAGCTCGCAAATAACCTATTTATATATATGCATAATTCTGTTTTAAACATTCTGTTCGTTTAAGGCGAAATAGCATTCTAGCAATATTTTTTACCATTTCGTTTTTAAATTTTGAACGGCTCATTTTAAAGGCAAAACTTTAGAATTTACAAGATTAATTTCTTTAAAAGTAATTCTTAAACTCGTACGGCTGTCTATCGAGCATTTTAACGTTAAATATTTTCAGGTGAGAAACTGATAATTCAGTGCTATTCTAAATTGCAATTCCTTCTAATAGCATAATATATAAGTGTGTGTGTTTATGTGTACGTGAGTGAAATAGATCAAGCCTCTCAAAGCAAGTTTCTAATTTTAATTAGCAATAGCCCCTTATTTCTCCATTTTAATTTGAGTATTTCCCCTTTCTGTCCTAAAATAGTAACTTCTTATAATAAACATATCAGTCTAAACTGCGTCATTTCAAATTAATCCTTATCATATAATACATAACGCTCCAGAATAGGTATGTTTTAGACTATTAGTGAATATAGTTCAAATTGAAATCGTTTCTTTTTCAATAACCAATGTCGAGATTATGCATCTTTTTGCCCAAAAATAAATTGCGTTGTATTTATGGTTATTTTTATCTGCAGATTCCATCCTTCTGCTACATAATTACGCATTCTATATGCCAACAATTTCTCGGCTATGAATAAAAATTACTTGTGCATTTTCTTCCATACCTAGAGCGTTGCATATATTATATAAACGTATGAAACTAGCCTCATCATTCTTTCATTTATTATTCGCTTTACACCTATAAAAATTATTAAAAATATTCAAAACTAAAATATTTTGTTTTATATTCGGTTAACATTTAAACGTTATTCTTGCTATTTTTAGTCCAAAGGGGCTTTGTCCCTGAAGGACTATTGTTTTCGTTTTGTGATTTTGCGTCGGTTTACTCTATATGCCCGTTACACTTTTCAAATTGTTGCCACTAAATATTATCGCTCTGTATTACATTTAAAGAAATTAAATAGTGAAGACTGTGCAAAAATGTATGTATGTTTCTCGCATTGTGATAAAACGATGGTACCTAGAGCCATCGAATTTTGAATGACATAATCCTGCTTCGAATACGGACATCTGGAAGCCCAAATTTGAAATTTGGAATTTGTTTTATTACCGATTTCATATTTTGTAAAACTTTAACGAATTTTTGATTAACAAACTGAATTTTTGATTAATAAATTTTAAAGCGGCCAACGGTAACGTTGCACAGAAAAAACATTTTTATCTCCTGCGCTTGACATTGTGTATCGCAAATTCTAAAGATATGCTCAATTTAAAATTATTTTGCGATATTGCTCTTGAACTGAATTTTATGGTTTAAGTGTGAAGAATATGATATTTAATAAATAAAGGTAACACACAAAATGTTAAAAAAAACCCCTTTGGACGTAATTTAAAATCTGAAAAATTTCAGGTTTTATTTATTTATTTTTTTATAATTTATTTAGTACTATAATTCCGTATTTATATTTTATGATAATATTATTTTTTTAATCTTAGTGTTTAATTTAATTTTGTTGCTTAAGCGCCAACAGAACAATTAGAGATTGATTTTATGATAGGAAGGACTGAAAGGAATGAACAAAGGAATTAAAAAAATACAATTTGTTACACATTCCTTAAAATCTATTGAAAGGTCTAGAGAAAAGACGTAGTATTACAAAATACGATTATTAATAAATTCTATAAATGTAATTCAGATTATCTTAAGTTAAATAATTTACGCTGTTTAATAATAGAAGAAAAATGTTTTCATCGGATAAAAGTGCAAAGACTTTCAACAATTTTAAAACAAACAAGAACAAAAAAGTTTTCATGTTTACTTCCTTGTACAAAGTAAATGAAGCATTGTGATCATGAAAAATTTCAGGTATCATATTTCAACAACATTTGTATATGCGGACACAAGAAATGTTTTGTTTCGTCAAAACGGATTAAAAATTGGATTCACATAAGATTTTTTTTCGTGATGTCTATACGTACGTACGTATGTATATATGTCGTCTAAATCAAAAAGCGAGCAGTCTCAGAAAGTTCCAATTTTGTATGTGGGACTGCTATAACCTGTAGATATACATGTACCTTTTTGATTGCAATCGGCCGCACCAACAGTATATATATATATATATATATATATATATATATACATATATACCTACTCTGCTACTCTGCTCGGTGAGACCAATTTTTTTTTCTTATATGTTGGAAATCGTACATTTTTTTCATTTTTTGCTTTAAAAGTGATTGAATAATGTTGTTCTTATGTTCCAATTAAGGTTTTCAGGCCATTAGTTAATCTGCGTGCAATTTAGAATTATCAACAATTTAAAAGTTGTTTAAGTGCGACTAAACCTAACGGAGCAGCCATTGGTTTGCATCTGAAACTTAGCAAAATAGCGAATTAAGTCTGTTCTACACCTTCAGTGTCTTTTAGCCGAGTGGGCCCAAAAGTAAGGTTTCAGTTTTTTGCACTGAAAAATCTACCTTCTTGCCCGCTGGACGAATTGCCTGTTTGGGGTAGAAACTCTAATTTAAATTGTAAAAAAAATAATAATAATAATTGTTTTAACTTTATTTGGTGTTTCTATGTTTTTCTATATTTTTCAGTTTCTAGTGAGGATATTTTCAGTTTTTGTGCATTTTGTGCCTTACCGAGAAGTGAGAACTGAATTAATGGAATAAGAATTATATCTATGATGAAATTCGAAGAAACGTTTAAATGAAATGCACTAAAATGTATATAATTTAATAGGCCGTACAAGGAAGTCATCTGGTGGCCACATCAGATTTTTTACATTATGCCCAAAAGGGCCCTTTTTTCATTTGCACACACATACACGTTTCGAGAGCATTTGGGCTCTCGAAATGTGTATGTGCTTATAATACTAAAAATGGCTAAAAATTTTTAAAAAAACTTCAGATAGATAATCTCGCACGCTGGAGATTATTGCTTTTTCCCTTACGGTATTGCCATTGCCCGCTTTAAAATCGTTGAGTGTTTAATAAAAAATTCGATAAAGTTAAAAAAATATGGAACAGAGAGTAAAACTAATTCGAAATTAAAAATTCGATGTTCCAGGTGCTCGTGTTCGGATGGAAGACTACGTTTTTCAGAATCTGGTGGGTCTAGGTACCGTTGTTTTTTCACAGTGTGAGAAACATGCATGCATCCGTGCATACTATTTATTATTTAATTTCTTTAAATGTAATACAGGGAGATAATATTTGGTGGCAACAATTTGGAAAGTGATTCAACGCTTTTAGTGATTCGACAAAAAATGCAGTTTCGAGACTAATAGCCCTTCTCGACGAACCCATTTGGGCTCAAAAGATGCCTAAATATTCCGAGCATAAATTCTGGCTTTGAAATTCTAGAGGTATTTTAGGAAGCTTAGCTCATAAAATTTATTATAGCCTTGTTTCAAAAGTTGTATTATAGCTGTATTCCAAATAACGTACACAACATTTGAAATGAAGAAATACACAAAAATAACTAATCGCCACAGAAGAGAGGTACCCATAGTGTACAGTGTACCCATACAACAGTGTTTTACGTGCTACTCTTAATGCTACCTTAGTTATTATTATCGAATATAAAAAGGTATTTATTGCTCAAAAATAAGACATAAACATGAGCCAAAGAAAATACAACCTTACTAGGACAATGTGCGCAGACTAATGTATTTATTACTCCGAGATCAACTCTCGCAAGAAGTTAAATGAAAATTCCCATAAGAACTAGAGCGTATACAGCATAAATAAAAACGTTTTTCAAATCCTCAACAATTTCATTAACACATGAAAATTTCTTGTCCATTTTATTCATTTTTCTTCATTCCAGAACCGCTGGCTATTTCCACAGTATGAGCCGAATGTGTATGAAGGATACTTTTGCAAAGAATTATTCCTTAATTAGCTCCGAATCCTAAGTGGACTTTGAAACTATTTAATTAATTAGAGCCCAAGAATGTAAGCAAATTTCGTAATTTTATGATGAACACTCTCGGAAAATATCACATCCCATGAACTCCAAAGATTATTATCAGTTCTTATTTTTGTGCGTTCTGTTCACCCCATACGCACATTTTGCTTGTGTACATAGTTACTTATGTAAATGGTCTCTTAGATGGTGATTCTGATAATTTTCTTCTTAAAAGTGGTAAACGCTACTCTCTCCATCCAGCCGTGGTAATGATCAGCTTTCCAGTGTGTGTGCTCAAGTAAAGCTTCACGTGATGTATACATCTCTCTTCTTATCATCGAAGCTGTGAAGATTGCGTTTTGCAAAATATATGAAAAGGAATAAGGTAGGGCATGCATATTAACTTCTTTTCTTTAAGCATGAAAGTTATTTCACATACAGGGATATTTCAGTTTACGTTAGTAATCTCTTCCAGATCCTTGCGTTTAAAATTAAACTGGACATACACCAAACGAGTTTTTCCTGTAAGATATAATATGAAAATAATTAATTCGTTTTTTAAAAAATCCAGTTGTTATTATTATACGCTAATATAAAGATGCAGTGTTAAAATATCTATCCCACAAAAGTTAAAATTTATTAAATTTCTTTATTTCTCTTTTGCTTCTTTTCTTTTGTAGGGTTCCTACTTCTTCCGGATTGGGAATCGCCAGGTTGGACCGTCACCAAAAATGTGTCCAAAGCATTTTGCTTCTGCAATCTCCTTGGTTATTTCGCAAATTCGACTTTTTTGGTTATTCCAAATAATGCGATAAATGTCATTTTTGTGCTATGTTGGTATATTATGTTTTGTAAATTTTTTATATCTATTTATTTGGCAAACATTTATTTCATTCAGGAAATAGGGACTTTCTCAAACTCCTCCTCATGTGACATTAAGCCATCTTAGTATCGTGGTCCTCCTCCTCACGTTCCTGCAATTTCTTCACCCTCAATTCTGTGTCCTTCTACTAATTGTTCTACATTATTAGCACTCACACTGAAAGCCTATAGACTCCAATAAAGGGGCAACATCCTCAAAAATATCGCAAAATCCCAAAGTCCATTTCAGTCATAGCTTCTGACAATGAATTCCTCCAAGCAGAGTTCGTTGTTCTGTAGGAAACTTCCTATCGTATTTTATTAATAGTTATACAATTAAGGTTGTAGAGATATTAGGATTTATTTGGAAGTATGAGTCATGAAAAATGAGCAATGCCCTCGCCAGGATTCGAACCACGGACCTCTCGAATACGCTCCGAGTGTGCTGACAGCTACAGCGCGAAGGCATGCTAAGAAGGAGGGAGAAATATCTTATATACTGCCCGTTTTAAAGGGCAACTGGAGATTAGGAGACCCAGTCGCCAAATCCTTATGGTGGAGAATCATCATCCACCACCTGTTTTAGTTAAGGAGCCACTGTAGAGCTACCACGAATTTTAAAGCAGGAGACATGAAAAATGAACAATGGCCTCGCCGGTACTCGAACCACGAACCTCTCGAATACGCACCGAGTGTGCTGATCACTACACCACAAAGGCACGCTACAGTAAATGTACATTGCACGTGTTACACCTGTATATTAATTTCTAGAAACATTTTTTGTTAGGAATATTGTGTATAAAGTAAAATCTTATAAAATAAAATTCAGAGGCACACATAAACATATTCTGCTTCCTTGACCACCTTTCAAAATCACGGACAATGATTTTTGTCCAATCAGTCAAATTTCCATGTTCCACAAAAGGCGCACATAACAGTCATACACATCCAGATATAGCAGATTAGCAATGAGTTCCTATCAGAAACCCTCCTCTTTAATCACAGTGGGTAATAAAATATGGAGTGCCCTCTTCATATCAGACACTAAACCTCTTCTCGAATCAACATTTTACGACTAGCATCCATCAAGCTGGGAAAGAAATAATAGGAGAGAAGAATATTTCTTATGACTGGGAAATCAAATATTCAGGTCGACATCAAAGGCGGAAGACGCCTCGTTCTTAAAAATTCCAAGCTATAAAAATGAACGTCGTTCTTAATCGTGTTAATATTTTATGCGGTTTTATTACAGTTTCACACGTCAAAAGGCCGTGTCCAGTCATTTTTAATGTCACCTCCTCAAACGAAGGGGATGGTTAGAAATTCTCTCCGGATGAATTCCCGCTAGGAAACTTTTATGTAGGTTTTGGAAATAGCGAAAATGTTTTTATTTGAGATAATCTTCTAGATTTAATGCTTAACTGTACAAAATGATGGTTTTGAAGCGCTATTCACGCTGGAGAATGGCAAGTACTTGTTGCATTACAGTTCTACGATATATCTTTCTTTTCCTAACGTATTGGACCATTATTGTAATAGTTTGTGAGTAGTTCCCACTTTTTAATTCCGAAAAAAAAAACATAAAATATTAACATAAAACATTGAAGGTTTTTTTGGCATTTGCTAAATTACAAATTTAGGGTTAATTTCTTTTTGTACAAATAATAAGATACGTTTAGAAACTTATTATGGGATACAAATATGATTGTAGTTTTGAAATACAGGAATTCAAAGGCAGGAAGTAAATTTTCTATAATATGGCTTAAACGTTTTTATTACATTTTTTTTGCCTACAATGCTATTATTATATTTGCGAACCATCCTTTGCATGAAGAAATTCAGGAAATGTATTTGTATTTCATTAAAACTGCATTATATTATAAGTTATTTTCTCCCTCCTTTCAGCATGCCTTCGTGATGTAACAGTAACACACTTGGAGCGTATTTCGAGACCTCCACATTCGAGTCGCGGCGAGGGCAGTGCACATTTTTCACGCTCCTGCTTCAAAATAACTTCATGATTCTACAGTGGTGTCCGAAATAAAAAGGAAGTGGATGATTACTCGTCACCATCAGGATTTGGCGATTCATTCCCCTAATGTTCAGTCGCGTTTAAAAGGAGGAGTATGTAAGGTATTTTCTTCTTCCTTCTAACATGCTTTCGCTGTGTAACGGCAGCCCACTCGACGCGAATTCGGGATGTCCAGGTTCGAGTCCAGGTAAGGGCAGTGCTCATTTTTCCCGTCTTCTGCTTCAAAATAACCTAGTGACTCTATGATATATCTAGAAGTAAAACGTGATGTTTCAGTTGCCAGTAACGGTACCAAAACATGGTTTCAGAATTCGTTAGAAACAGGTAAAATTCATGAAATGCTTATTTCGATAAATACATCCTTCTGTCTAATTGCTTGCTTGGTACCTGGTATTTCCACATTTTATACGTTGTGTATTTCTTTCGATTTCGATAACTTCGGGCCATGTACATTTTGAATATAATATGTATCAATTTTAATGACGCATAAAAATGTGACTAATGATGTACGATAAAGAAGTTGTATCCTTTATTGTTCATTCTTAAAAATTTATGATCGGCTGGTTAGATTATGTAAGTTTCAGTGTTAGTAATACCACTTAATGAGATTTTCAACAAGAACACAACTACATAAAAAAGAAACATGGAAAAAAATAACATTTTAATGGCCAAGGAACGGAAAGACAAAGCTTTTGGTGTGCCAAAATTAAAAGCTCGCTTTTGGTCCCACTTAACAGAGCGATACTGAAGATGTAGCACCAATTGAATTTATCCACTATACTACTAAGAGTTCCAGATGTAAACAAACTCGCATCACGTTAGGCTTAGCTCCAATTATGTCTGTGAATTAAAATCGCTATTAAACTATTGATAGTTCTACAATTATTGAAAGCAGATTAATTAAAGGCATAAATCATTAACCAGAACTTTAGGACAACATAATTTAATTACCTTTAAAGCAAACAATGCACACTTTGCAAACATGTAAGAATAAGAATACAGTACTAACAGAGCCAGGTAAACGTATTTACATTTACATATATATATATATATATATATATATATTGTGCACAAGCCTGCACTTTGTATTGCGTATCGTTAAGAATCGTAATCGATTGAGGACAAACCACCAAGCGACTTCTCAACCGGTTTTCTCTCTTTTCTGTTGTTGGAGTACGGGGTGAAGGTCAGGCTCCGGCCTTTTCCTTCCCTGTCGCCATGACTCGCCGATCTCCTCTGCTTTGCTCCTATTCTTTTATCTGAACAATACATCGACGAGTTCTTCAACGAACTAGTGAGAGCAAATAATTGCTATTCCATAATCGTATAAAAAAGCTGATTCAGTAGTCTAAATAATACGAGTAAGAAAAGGATAAGGTAGCTTCACCATTATTTGAAGTCGTCCATCTCGCGCTTCATCCAGCATGTGCTTACGATTACAAGTTACTTCTGTCATTCTGAAAAAATGAGCCTAGTGTTCGATTCAACTGCCACTCTTCAGAAATTATTTACTGTTTCGCATTCTCAGGACTTTTTTGTGAGTAGGGTGAAAAAGGTTGTCTGGATCCAAGGTATTCTTCATTACGTCCGTGTATTTTAGCAACGTAGTGTCAAGACCATATTTTCAGCAGATTTGGTGAAATTAATGTGTGTTCAAACTATTTAATCAAGTGTAATATCTGAAGAATGTTATATAAATGTTTGATTCACATGTGAGATTTTGATATAATTATTTAGCGCATGGCATCACTGATTCGGGATACGTACCATAATTAAATGCTTTTATCCTTAGGTCACATATCTTATCTTACATTCATATTTATCCAGGCACTATTGCTGCCACAACGGTATCTACTCGCTCATTTGAATTTGACTACTTGCTAACATTTAATGATTTCGCTGTAGACTTATAGCATTTTACAATATATATACGTGAGAACGTTTCTCGATTGCATTAAAAACGTGAGGTACACAGGTAGAAGTTATAGCAGTACCAATTACAAATTTTGAATGTTCTACAACTAACCTTTTTTTGAGTTATGCCAGACATAGGCATAGGAAATATATGTACGTAAAGTCGTGACGACAAATTTCTTCTGAATCGATTTTACAATCCGTTTTGGAAAGAAATGTCTTATATTCTTTCTGCACGTATAGATATCACGAACCAAAATTCGTAGGAATCGGTTCGTAAGCAGACGAAATGGATATTTTCATTCCATTATGAATGAAAATGCAATTCATAATTTACTTATATTTTTAATCCTTTCTATCAAGAGAAATTGCATTTGATTATATAAATTTAATTGGAATAGGAACTAAAAAGAAACTCTGAAAATGGAAGAATAAACATCATTTGGAAAGACTGGATTATACCGATTAAAGCAAAATACGCCAGATTTACAATGGAAGAGACACACGCCAGTGTGACAATCAAATTCGCTAACACAACCTTGTATTTGGCGTACATTCACTAAAAACACTCAATCGATTTCGAGGGCAGCTACAGGTCCCTTCTCATCAGGAGAACAAAATACAAGAAGGGGAAAGAAAGCTGAGCAACGGCTTTTTATAATCTCGGGTAGAACCACGCGCGAGGAGGCAACGCCATCTATCGAGAAAAATAATCATCAAGAATTATGTTAATAGAATTTTAAAAGCACTAGGAAGGACTGGATTAGACTTAAAATCGTTCACTAAACTTGCTAAATCTTTGTGAATATGAAAAGCCTCAAGAAAATCCAATTCACCAACGGAAGAAGCTTTTTGGATAATTTTTGCAGATCCAAAGTCAAAATTATGATTAAACTTCCAACTATGATACGCTATTGAAGACTTGTTAATTTCGCCCTTTCGGACATAAGATTCATGTTCCTTGATACGAAACTTTAACGCTCTTTTTGTTTGGCCAATATATCTCAAGCCACACTGACACGATATACTATAAATTCCCCAAGATTTAAAGTCAGAAACAGAATCTTTTAGAGTCGAACCGTGAATTTTATTGATAGGGAGGAAACTGACCTGAAAATTGAATTTGTGGAGAATCCGTGCAACCTTATAACTAACAGAAGGATAAAATGGAAGCACGACAAAGTCATTAATATTGTTTCTAACAGTGGAATGCCTTCTATGATGGGAATCTGAAAACGTTTTAACAGCTTTATCAATGATCACGGGAGAAAATCCTCGGTCAATAGCAACTGCTTTTAAATAATTAAGTTCATTGGTAAGCAAGGATTCTGTGGAACAAACTTTGAACGCGCGAAATACATAATAGTAAAAAGAAGCCATTTTCTGCTTAACAGGGTGGCATGACTTAGCATGGGGTGGTAAACAAACTGCAAAGGGTTTACGGTACACAGTAGTGCTAAAATTAATTTCATTGCGGATTATAAGAATATCAAGGAAGGGGAGGGAATTGTTGGATTCAATTTCAAGAGTGAATTGAATGGCTGGATCAATTGAATTTATAGTAGTTAAAATCTCGGATAAATCGTCTTTATTACCGTCAAAAAGGGCAAAAGTGTCATCTACATAACGAATCCAGAGACGAAAAGATAGTTTATCAAATAATTGTTCTTCAAAATAGTGCATATAAATGTCAGCAAGTACAGGACTGAGAGGATTACCCATAGCAGTTGCTATTGACCGAGGATTTTCTCCCGTGATCATTGATAAAGCTGTTAAAAAGTTTTCAGATTCCCATCATAGAAGGCATTCCACTGTTAGAAACAATATTAATGACTTTATCGTGCTTCCATTTTATCCTTCTGTTAGTTATAAGGTTGCACGGATTCTCCACAAATTCAATTTTCAGGTCAGTTTCCTCCCTATCAATAAAATTCACGGTTCGACTCTAAAAGATTCTGTTTCTGACTTTAATTCTTGGGGAATTTATAGTATATCGTGTCAGTGTGGCTTGAGATATATTGGCCAAACAAAAAGAGCGTTAAAGTTTCGTATCAAGGAACATGAATCTTATGTCCGAAAGGGCGAAATTAACAAGTCTTCAATAGCGTATCATAGTTGGAAATTTAATCATAATTTTGACTTTGGATCTGCAAAAATTATCCAAAAGGCTTCTTCCGTTGGTGAATTGGATTTTCTTGAGGCTTTTCATATTCACAAAGATTTAGCAAGTTTAGTGAACGATTTTAAGTCTAATCCAGTCCTTCCTAGCGCTTTTAAAATTCTATTAACATAATTCTTGATGATTATTTTTCTCGATAGATGGCGTTGCCTCCTCGCGCGTGGTTCTACCCGAGAGTATAAAAAGCCGTTGCTCAGCTTTCTTTCCCATTCTTGTATTTTGTTCTCCTGATGAGGAGGGACCTGTAGCTGCCCTCGAAATGGATTGAGTGTTTTTAATGAATGTACGCCAAATACAAGGTTGTGTTAGCGAATTTGAACGCCAGATTTATTTATTAGGATAAATGTGCCTTCTTTTATAACTTTTTTAAAGAAAACTAGCTCGTTTGGCTTTATACATAAAGTAAGCACAAAACTCCTATGCAACCAGCCCCCGTTGCAAGGATCTAGCAATTTTACGCTTCCATCGTTAGAAAGGGCAATACTAACTTATGATTATATCAGCTTTTAGCACTGCTGCTCTTCCACGCATCATACGTTTTCTGATATAATTCTCATAAGCAGTTTTGTTTTACGTTCGTTGTTTTGATGTGACAGGGATTTCTATTTCCAAAAAAAAAAGGTCTTATTTTAACACATTCCCTGATTAAATCATAACCTGGTTAATTCGTAGTTAGTTAACTAGAAAATGACAGTGTTTGGTTTTTAATTGTGTTAATGATAAAAGGTAGTAGCCTCTAAATCTAACGCTGAATGCAAGAAAAACAAGCGACCAGAATAAAGTCTCTTTCTGTCGCTTCAAAGAGCCTTAGGATTTGGCATGAGCAAGGAGACAAACAAAGACGTTTCAGAATACTGGTCAGGACTAAATTCAATTTATTACGAGAAAACAGAAAGGGAACATTCTGGTTTTCGCCAAACATTCTACTATGTAAGATAAGTCCTCTTTTAGTTTCGACTGCTTCGCTTCGTGTATTTTACAGGATAAAAATATCATGACTAGTCTGCTTTTCATTTCTTTTCATTTGCTAAGTCATTAGGTATATTCGTCACTGCAAAGTTAATTTTTTTGCCAAGTAATTTATGTATTTGAGATTGTACTTCATTTTTGTAATTTATACCTTTGGAGGAAAAGAGGCATCTTTATAAAGAATGTACCAAAAAGTCATTTATTGATTTTTTATTTTTATTGTGCTATAAAATCCTTTTTAAACATTCTTCGGGAAGCACTTTTTCCTATAAGAGTAAAAAATGTTTTTTTTTTTTTGTTCTTTATACTTGCAAGTATACTCATATAAGTAATTTTTTTTATATATTTTATTAGACTTAGAATGTTATCCGAACATAAATAAAATGAAATATCTGGTATTTTTCTCAGCGGGAAATAATAAAAAGTAGCGAAAGTGAAACGGTTTGCAAGAAAAAGAAAGCAAGAACTTGTATTTAAATCATTAGACATGTTGTACCTTTGAAACTAATTCTTAGATTGCTTTCTTCCTAACGAACCCAATATTGGCGATGTTATCACATAAGAATACATTTTATGGTAATGAAAGTATCCCTTGTGTATTAGCCGTGTTTATTTCCTGCGATTTGCGCTTTGGGTGAGATTTTTGCCACCTGCGTTTTGTGCTAGATTAACTCTCTTCAAATGCTTTATTTAGTGAAAAAATTGGAATAATCGACAAAATTCAATTTTAATAATGAACAGTTAATTAAAAGGCTCAGACGTTTCATCGGATATGAAATAAATTTAACTGCAGAAAAAAGAAGGTTTGCTACTTTTAAATTTCAAGAAGTCCTTAATTCCAGAAATATACTATGTTTAGAAGTGTTATAATATCATTCTGCGCTTTCAAGCTCATGTAATTAAAATGCGTAACTCTTTGGACACATCGTACATTCCCATGTATTTCAATTTCTAGCATGAAAAATACTGCCAGAGCAAGAAATGTGATAATTTGACTGTATCGTACCGGAATTAGAACCACGGATTTTCTAATTTCCAGCTATAAGTACTACCAGTTGATCACTACAGCATTTGCAAAGGAATACGACACTTACTTATATTCTTCCATATTTAAAAGAGACTGGAGCAAGGCACTCAGTCACCACCACTGTAGAGACATTTTTCCTTGCTACAACATAGACTCTTTTCTTGCTCAATATTTTTCCTGAAGCAAGAAAAACGAAATACTGTAGAAATATATTACTGGTCAAGGAATTATTACATGAGTTCTGCAGCTCAATTAATTACACCGAATTCCATAATTGTTGTAAATACAGATTTCGGTTCAGGTCTTTGTGAGATTTACCCAATTTTTTTAAATTGTATTACATTTTATGTTTAAGCTTTGGAAGAACTTTTTTGATAGTTGTAATCTTGCAACTTTCTAATAAAATGTACTGATTCACTTTTATTTTTGATGTATTACTTCTAATTCTTTAATAATAATAGAATTTTACATTTGAATCTAGTTTATACTATTTTAAGTGAATAACATGAAATCCTTCTCTTAAACGGCTAGGAAAAATATTACTCTTTTCATAAAGTAGTGATATTCATCTCCAAAGAAAATTTCGCCCTCTCAAAATAGGAAATTGTTGTCATTACACGCAAGATAAACTAACTTACCTTCCAACATAAGTGGCCGAGTTTAGTTGCAATTATTAATTGTTTGAGAGGTCAAATCTATCTGTACTACTTCCATAAAAGACAAGCTAAAGACAACCATTATGTGACCCAATGATATCATTGCTATTTCCTTTAATCCTATCACAATAGATTGCTATAAAAGGCTCGTTCTTACTAAGCCTAATTGTGGCAAATTTTTTTTCAAAGTGATTTACATTAACTGTGGTTTGTTATTAACAAGTATATTGTTGTCCTTTTTGTGTTGAAAATATTTTTAAGTTTTAAAAAAAGAAATTTTAAAATTAAAAAATCATAATTGTTGTCAGACATTCGTTATTTAAATGCTCAGTAATATATTCAATTTCCTCTGAGAAGAGATGTGCATTTTAGAGAGTCAGCAGTTATATAAAAGTAACTTATTATGGATACCGTTTGACAAAGTTTAATATTTATAATTTTAATTGGAAAATGTTTGACAAGTTTTCCAATTGACCTTTAAGTAAATAGTTGTTTCCCAGCAAAATCGCCGATGGCAAAATTCAAATAATAAAATATGCATTATCACAGTATAGAATACCTATGGACGCTTTCTTTGCAGCACGTGTTATTTTCAGATTTTTAACAAGTTCAAAGGTACATTCTTAACCTTTTGACTAAAGCGTACCATCTAAATAAGAATCGAAAAACTTTAGTACCACCACTATATTTTACAAGGATTATTTTTCAATTTTTCAATAGAAATATTAATATATATATATACTAAAAATATTTAAAAAAAAATATATTTCGCCATACGCACAACTTATAGGATATTTGTATTAAATACGCACACATAAAAATATTAGATTAAAAATTGGTTACCATTTTACTTATCAAAATTTAAGTTATAATACTTTAAAATTTAGTGTGAAATTTGGGCCTGTTTAAGAGAGACCAATTTCGTTATATCTGCTCCTATTCACTTAGTTTTAACCCTAAATTAGGTTCCACTTTACATTTTTTTCTGTATTTATTTATTTATTTATTTATTTACAGCCCAGTACATCCGCAGCATCACTACATACTGCTGATTCTCCTGCTCCGCACAAATCTCTGGGAAGTACAATCAACAGCGAAATCAGACATACCGGAGACACCATCAAATGCATCCAAATAAACCTGCAGCGTGCCCAGGCAGCTACGGCACAGGCCATTACCATCGCAACAGAACAAGGCACAGACTTCCTATTAATTCAAGAGCCTTACACCAGGAATGGCAAAGCCGCTGGAATACCTCTGAAATGGAATACCTTTCAAAAAGTTAACACAGAGCATCCACCGCGAACCATAATAGTATCCTGCAATCCTAACTGGGCACCCTCAATAATAGCACAAGAACGAGATTATGTAGCAGTTCTCTTAGAGGTTCATAACCTGACATTCGTCCTGTCAACATTCTATTCATCCCCCAAAGAGGACTTAACATAACAATAGAAAATAGGCATAGTGTTTTAAATGGCTTGAAATCGCCACTTACAATCCTAGCGGGTGATTACAACGCCCACAACACTAGCTGGGGATATGCCACCACAGACACCAGAGGTCGATTACTGGAAGATTTTATCTCTTCACACAACCTGATCCTGCATAACACGGCAGGTGCCCCACCCACCTTTGACAGAGTATTTGCCCAGGGATGGCCGGACCTAACACTTTCTACTGCGTCAGCGGCTCGACTTATCCAAGATTGGACTGTGGAGGATGACACTATAAGTCTCTCCGACCACAAATATATCACATTTTCTATTGCGCAGGTCACTTCCACAAACATCATCAGAAGGTACAATCTGCCAGGAAGAAAAACTCGCACCTTCGCCAACATCATACGCACCAAAATTAAAGACATGGAACACCTGTTAGGACAAGCCCATACAAGAGAAGACATGGAGTCTCTTACTAATTTACTCATGCATACAATACGCCAAACGTGCGACGAGCAACTTCCCACACGTACTACCAAGAAGCTACAGGCCATCAATTGGTGGACAAGCGACCTCAGAACCCAGCAGAAAAAGTGCAGAGCACTACGCAGACGCATAAAGCAAGACAGACGCCATAACAGACAAACTACTTCCCTCACCACTTATCAACGTGAACGTGCCACATACAAACGTATGATCATCAACGCCAAGATACAATCATGGAGACGATTCTGTACAGAATCAAGAGAAATCTATGGCATCCACCATAAAATTGCTACTGGTAAACTCTTCAAGCCCGTCCAAACCTACATTCTTCCTTCCCAGCAGCAATCTCAAGAATTCACTGCAACATCGCTACAAGCAATACTTGACACAGTCCTATGCCAAGACACCACCGAACCAGCTCCAAGCACACAAACCCAGGTTCCCAATTGTCCCTCAGATACAAGTTCCTACAATGCCGTGGATGACGCCACCTTTACCATCCTTGAAATACAACAGATTCTGAAACATCTTCCAAGAAAGAAGGCACCCGGCCCGGATGGCATCGACTATAGTATCATTAAAGTAACGATGACCGCGTCCCTCACTTTCTTCACAAACTACTTCAACAAGCTCCTGGAAACACATACCTTCCCTAGAGCGTTTAAAATCGGCCAAGTCATCCTGTTTCTGAAGAAAAACCGAGAACCTACAGACCCGGGCTCGTATCGCCCCATCTGCCTGCTCTCAGCACTAGGGAAGATTTACGAAAAGCTTCTCATGAACCGTCTAAGGCACCACATCCATCAAATCAATTACCTTAGCCCAAGACAGTATGGTTTCCGACCAGGTTCCTCCACCCTGCACGCACTTCACGACATACAGGAAGCAATAATGGCCAACAGAAACAGCGGACACCATACGGCCATTATCAGCATCGACCTCAAGAGCGCCTTCGATACCCTATGGTGGCCGGCCATCAAGAACGCCTTGAGAGATGCCACATGCCCTAAAAATATCTACAGGACTCTCTGCCATTATCTGGATGACAGATGGCTTCTGGCAATCCACAACAGCGGAACCATAGAAAGGCCACAGAGACGGGGTTGCCCCCAAGGTTCCTGCGCGAGCCCCCATCTGTGGAACCTAACATTCAATAAGGTGCTCACCGCACCCTGGCCAGATCACACGCAAATCTATGCATATGCGGATGATGCTGCTTTAATCGTCCAAGGGAGAACACGAAATGAATTACAAGAGCGCTCCAATGAGGTCTGCGAGCAATTCTACACACTCTGTACTTCTCTCCAACTCCAAATAGCAGAACAAAAATCCAAAGTCCTGCTAATCCCCAAAAAGGGCGGCTCCCTAGCAAGAAGGCCCAGGATCCTAATAAACAACAAGCGAGTCCAGGTAGTCAAACAATTAAAGTATTTGGGGCTCATCATTGACGAAAAGTTAACCTGGATTCCACATATCATGGAACTGAAGACCAGAACATCGGTCATAGCCAAACAACTGCGTCGGTTCCAGGGCCATAAGTGGGGTTTGAATCCTCACATCCAAAAAGTATTATTCAAGACAGTTATAGAGAAAATTGTTTCCTACTGCGCTGCGATATGGGCCTTTCCCATGAAAGGACGAAAGGTTAGACTCCTCTCCACAATACAAAGGCCATTCGCACTCAATATTACGAAGGCATATCGCACCTCCTCCACGGACGCAATAAACGTATTAGCAGGCCTGCTTCCTCTCCACATCAGAATAGAAGAAGCAGCAGTACTGCAAACCATAAAACAACTCAGACGCCCTGCCATCTTTGACGACTATACTTACATCCCGGATGACTACGAAAGACCAGTCCTCAAACAACACGTCCACCCTGTTCAGAAAGGGCTTGGCATCCATATTAACACTCTTGGCACCGACACAGGACAGCCTAGGAACATGGTCCTTTATACAGATGGCTCCAAGATTAATGATCAGGTCGGGTGTGCCTACGTGGCCATGCAAGCTGGAGTCACTGTAACAGAATGGAAAGGGAAGTTGCGTGAACACAATAGTGTGTTCCAAGGAGAAGCTGTGGCCATAGCTCAAGCCATCCGCTATGCGCTCAGTCAAAATCTTTATAGAGTCTCCATCAATACTGACAGCCTCTCCTCTCTCCACGCTATTAGCAACCCGGAACATTCCTCGGCCATAATCACAGAAATCCAAAATGATTTACGTGAGTACCAAAATAGGAACATCAGAATAGGTTGGGTAAAGGCTCACGCCGGACATGAAGGAAACGAAAGGGCGGACCGCCTTGCTAAAGAGGCTGCCACAGGAGAGGCACACACCCATGTCAACATCCCCTGGCCTATTTCCCACTTGAAAAAGTCACTCAGACTCAAAGCTACGGCACAGTGGCAGGAAGAGTGGGATTGCAGTACAACAGGCCGCAGGACGTACTATCATTTTGGTTATGTAGACCCGATGCGGTTAGTCACCAACCCACAGCTGGTCAGATATATTACCGGACACGGCCCATTTCCAGAGTACTTCCACAGATTTGGAATCAGTGCAACAGATAGATGCACATGTGGAGAAGTAGGCACTCCGGAGCACTACCTTATCAACTGCCCACTCACCACTGCAACGCACGTCAGATTCCCTATCACAAATCAACACCCCTTCCGGAAATTTCTAGTGAAACAACGACATCTAACAATTAAGATCAGTAAGATGATGGAAAAACTGTCTGAACTGGATAAGGACCTCTGCCAAGTCATATAGTATTATTTTAAAACATAAGTGTATTTTGTCTGTCCGTTCTAATGAACCAAGTCATGCAGTATTATCTTAAAACATACGAGTACTGGGTCTGTCCTTTCTAATGAATCATGTATAATGTGTCTTTTAATACTACGTTGTACTCAGTGAATGTGAATTCATTATATATGAGAATAATTCAACGTATGTTTATATGCAGATGCAATGTACTCAAAGTATAATGCAATGTACTCAAAGATGTAACGTAATCAAGTATGATTCACCATATATGTGAATATTTCAACGCATATTTATATGTAGACGTAATGTACTCAAAGTATTATGTGTATACAATGTATCTCTCATGTATGCGTATCTACTTATCTATACATATGTATTTAGTATTATCATGCATGTGTTACGTATATCTAACAGTTGAATTTACTTATCCAAGTGAAAGTAATTATAAACGCGTAACGGGTGTCAATGCGCAATGTGCACCACTGCATCTACTTACCCATGAATATGTATATATTTAATTTATTTCTGTAACTGTAATATGTATTTAATGAGACGACCTCATAATACTTAAGTCACTTCATTATAAATATAACATATGCGTATCTACTTATCCATATGTATGATTTATATACCTCTGTATGTGTATTGTGTATCGAATGTAGGAGACTTATTTATGCAAGTTAATTCATTATAAGCTTCATGCGTATTTACTCATCTATGTATATATTTATTATATGATTTCCCCCCCATATACACTTGCATGTGTAATGTGTATCCCGTGTACATGATATACTCAAAAGCTATACAGCTTTAATAATATACTCAATACATGTAATGTAACATACTCAATACGAAGTGCAAATTCAATGTCTACCTATACCCAATGTGTATCTAAAAGCGTATGTGTATTTAAATAACGTATGTGTAATTACTCACCCATGTATATGTTTTCATCAATCAACCTCTGCATGTGTAATTTGTTTCCAATGTAGGTGCCCTCAATTACTTAAGTCAAATTTTTAATTATTATTCAATGTATGTGTACCTATATATCCATATATATGTATTTATTTATCTACCTCAGTATGTGTAATGTGTATCTAATAGATGGCTATGCATATCCAAGTCAACTCTTTATAATAATTATAATATTAACGCGTAACAATGCGCAACGTGTGTAACAACTTACTAACCTAGGCTGCATATAATACATTCAATGCGCATTGCATATTCAATGTGTATCGAACATATGCTACGCACTTATTCATGCAAATGTATGTATATCTAATATTGGTGACCTTATTTATTCAAGTCAAACCATTATAACCTTCATTATATGTTTCTAAGTATGCGGGTTTACTCAATCATGTTTATGAATTAATTTAATTACCCCAATTAGTGTAACGTTTGGATGTAATATATACTTAATGCGTAATGCGTCTCCAACACGCATTTAATGTATGCATATTTATTTATCCATGTATCAGTATTTCTTTACTTATCTATGCATATGTAGCGTAATCCAAGTTATGGGTGATTTTATATATCCAAGACAAATCACTATGTTCATAACACTTTGCGACGAGTACTGTATTCTCTACTATATGCTAATGTATCCTGAACCGCATAATGTTATATATTTACCCTGTATTATATTTAGTAGCTACTGCATATATATGTAATATATATAATTATTATTGTATCACACGTATCCCAATATACAGTGTTCATATTTCTATGCATATTTTAAATGTACTTCAAGGTATATTTTAAGCAAGTCATATATTGTCAAAGTATTATTATAATTGTTATCAGTAATTAGTAATTATAATTGTTATCAGGGTCACCGTAGGAAATCTTGTAATATGTATAACTTGTTGTAACTGCATTTATAAAAATAATCAATGCATATTAATTCGGTGAGGCGCCAGTGTGCCCCCCTCTTGACATCTGAGGTTGTTCTAGTTAATGGTGGACGTGGTGCTGTGCTGATTAACCAGTATGGTAGAGGCACAGTGCCCACGTCCCCCGTCACTTGTACTTGTATTTATTATTCAAACAAGGAAGTAAATCCTTGTTTGCACAAATAGGTTGCGTAAATGGGAAATAATAGTTTAATAGCTTTATTTGAAATGGCTTTAAATTCTTTTTTTCCTTTCAGGCAATATTAAAGAAGTGTGTTATTTTTTAAATTTTCGATTATAGGAAATTTCTATTAATTGTTCTTTTTCTTCGAAGGATAAAGTTTCAGGTACATTTGGACAAAATAGGTTTCTAATTCCATTTTCGTTTTCATAATCCTTGCGGAAATGTATGTTGAAATTATTTATCAATGAACAATAATAATTTTAAATGTCGGATGCTAATTCTTCTTTTACTTCCAAACTATTTTCTTTAGAATTATTATTATTTTTAGAAAGTTAGGAAACTTTCTAAAAATGGTAAAATGTTTAAAATATTATTATCCAATTCTTTGATTATTAGCTCGAGATTTTTTATCATTGCATATACACAGTCCAGTCACATTAATGTGACCACCACGTACTTTCCATGTCAGAGTTAAATAACCAATCACAGAAGGCAGGTGGCAGCACAGTGCAGTTGAGCGTATATAAAGGGTGTGTGAGGACTTCGGAAAACATTTCAATCGTTGGCGTAATGCAGAAACGAAGCGATTTATCCAACTTCCAAAAGGGCATGATCATTGGCTTTCGGGCCAAGGGTGGAAGCATTTCCGAAACGGCTGAGTTTGTGAACTGTTCGCGTGCCGCCGTGGTAAAAGTGTACCGTGCATGGCAAAATGGGACTGTCCAAAATCAGCGACGTGGCAAATGTGGTGCACCACGGGCCATAGATGACAGAGGCGAACGACGGTTGCGGAGATGCGTTCGGGCAGATAGACGGGCTACCGTTGAGCAACTGACCACCAAAATGAACCAAGGGGCTACCAAAAGTGTCTCCCAAAGTACTATTCAGCGAACATTGCTGCGTCTGGGCCTCCGAAGCAGACGCCTGGTTCGTGCACCTATGCTGACTGCTGTTCATCGACGGCGAAGGCTAGAATTTGCACGCCAGTACAGCAGCTGGACGTCCACTGAGTGGCGACAGGTTGCGTTTTCGGATGAATCGCGTTTTATGCTCCATCGGACAGATGGACGTTGGCGTATAAGGCGTGAAACCTCTGAAAGGAACCACCCTGCAACCATTGCCGGAACGGTCCAAGCTGGAGGCGGGAGCATTATGGTCTGGGGAATGTTTTCCTGGCATTCTCTAGGTTCACTGATCATTGTGGAAGGCACAATGGATCAATACAAGTACGCATCTGTCCTTGCGGACCATGTTCACCCCTACATGCGCATTGTTTTTCCTCAGGATGATGGCATCTTCCAGCAGGACAATGCGAGGTGCCATACAGCTGCCAGTGTACGTGCGTGGTTCGAAGAGCACCAGGATGAGTTTACCGTCCTCCCCTGGCCAGCAAACTCACCTGACTTAAACCCAATCGAGCATCTGTGGGACCATCTCGATCGAGTTGTTCGCGCCATGGATCCTCAACCGCGTAATCTAGCGCAGCTGGCCACGGCATTAGAGTCGGCATGGCTCAACATCCCAGAGAACACCTTCAGGGACCTATGTGACTCTCTTCCTGCACGTCTCGCAGCAGTCCGCTCTGCGAAAGGTGGTTATTCTGGCTTTTGACAGATGGTCACATTAATGTGACTGGACTGTGTATTTTATCTCCTAACGTAAACATATTTTAACACATTGACCCTTTAATCCCAAAATTTAATTCATTTAATTTTATAAAAAAAGGCAGCAAATTTGCTTAACGCGCCAACCATAATTCCATAAATAAAAAATTTTGCAAATCAAATTTTTAATCACAGAGCAAAATTTGAATTTCTGATCGAAGTTCAAAAAGACGATTTAAAACTTTGCCTTTAGATACCCTCTTCACTTCGGAATGTAACAAAAGCGTTTCATATTCACTGCCCATTTCATGGCATAAAATGGTAAATATTCTTGAATTTAAAGCTCGGCTTTTAATAAATTTACCAATTTTCGCAACTTGATTCAAAATGATTTTCAGGTTTCTGGGATCGTTTTGGCTACTAAAGTTTCATCATGAATGGGGCAGCGAGTAAATTTATTTTCAGGCGCGACTTTATTTGAGAAAACAAAATCAGAATGTTTTAAACCCCGAGCTCCGTCACTGCATTTATTCTAGGGAATGTGATTCTCAGACATAAAATTGTCAATTACTTTGAAAATTTCATTTGCAGCTGCTCTATCATGAAGGGATTTACAAAATAAATACTCTTTCGGCAATTCGTTTATCTTCTTCGAAATGTATGTAAGCTAATAATTGAACAAAGTTCACTGTGTCAGTACTTTCATTTAACTGCATTGCAGAATACTCAGAATGTTTTGTTTTTTGTGTGTGTTCCTTTTATGGAATTTTCCATTTCATGAATTCATCGACTTAATATACCATTTGATAACGGAATATTATTACGTTCATTATTTCGATGAATAATGTTAAAGGGACATCTTTAGCTGTTGGTAATATAAGGTTTTCTCCAATAGTGTGAGCCTGCCCAGTTTGGGCAATGCTTAGGCTTAGCTAGCTAACTAGCTTCCAAAGCTTTTTGTCTTGAAGTAATAGAATCTTTCATTACTTGTTTATTACTTTTTAATTTCGATGATTTCTTCTTCTTGTCTTAAGTATTTAGCATTTTTCAGATTTATCCTTTAAATTGGCATGCTTAGATTCCAAATGGCTTTTAAGGAACGATGGTTTCTCACTTGATTGGATAATTTTTATAATAGCCAGGCGCCTTTAATGGCCTTGTGCCTCGACAAGATTCCGATTTGGTAGCCATTCCATTATGGAAGCACCTAATAGGTGGCCACCGTTGCTTGCTATGAACGGAGGAATAGTTACAACCACGCTTTCTCCAGGATTCGAACCCGCTCTCATCGCTACGGCAGTCAGGGTCACTAACCACTTTATTGGCTGGCTGGGATGCTTAACTGGATAATAGCAGTTCACCTCAAATAACACATTGAGGTTGAGGGTCCATTTCATCTCCATTCCAAGCAGATCCGAATGATAAGTAACTTATATATTATACATTATTATATGTATTAATATCATATTTTCCATAAACAATTTTTCTTTTCTTATATATTATTATTTATATATATATATATATTTGCTTCATATAAATATATGTTATATTTTCCATAAATGCTTTTTCTTTTCTTTCGAATATTCTTAGTATTAGTACATTGCTCTGGATCCATCACCTCTGAATCATCACTTTTCTGCTTGTAGTCAGTCCTACCCATTTTTTTTTTTCATTTTGAAAATCTAGGTTTGTTTTATCATTTTTTCACAAATATTGAATGCCCAATACATTACGAATTCTTCAAAATCAAACGACGATATTGTCAAATCGCGCAGAAAAGAAACACAAAGCAGCAAGAAGACAATACCTGCTGTTAGAGAATCGGCGAAAAACATTATTCTAATTGAAAATGCAGCAATAATGACTCCAAAATGGTGGCTAAAAGATTCTAAAATAAAAATTCTAAAAGAATTAATGAGATTGTATTATCGTTTTAATAGGAATCTATTTTTATTTCTAGTTAAATACAGCCTCTATTTCTATTACTCGCTTTAAAACATTTATTGATGACAAATTTTGTTATGTCTATGGCTAAAAGAATGTTTGTGAAAATAAAAACGGATTATTTTGCTAAAATCTATGAACGGCTGTTGATCTTGAACAAAGCCGAGACCGCATAAATTTACTAGTGTTAAGAGGAAAAATTTAAATTGACTGTTGGAGTATTTAATCTTTAAATTTAAATATTTAAAAATACTTTGTTTGTTTGCGTACGACCTATTTTTCGCTTGCTTACCACTAGTGGTAGGCTTACCACCGGTTACGAATCGCTGCTCTAAACGTTACCGGCACTTTTTAGATCCTAAATAAACATCTGTATTTAACATACATTATCAAAGCAATTACCTCCGCAGAAAACCACGTTTAGAAACATCACTGGTTGCTTAACACTGCAATTACGTAGATGGATATTTAAGAGCAATGCAACTGCACAGTATTACAAAAACTGTCGTGATATAAACATGCAAGAGGTCATTTTTAACCTAAGTTTTTCATGTTCTGGAGAATGTTCGAGGCGAATATTACTGTCGAAATTAACATAAAGCAGAAAGTAACAGTTGTTTTAGTATTCATTAATATGTTTCATATAATCGTTAACATACCTCTTAAAATAACGAAGGCGACCTTTTTGGCTTATACATTATAACGTTATTAGTTTTGTAAAAGAAACAATGTAATAAAGGTCAGTTTAAAAAATGTAGAATACATCAAAACAAGTTTTTATATAGATTTTATGTCGTATGCTTATGGCAGAACAATACTGATTTATCCTCAGTTGAAAATGAGATTCATATACATCCCAAATATGTATTTCTCCTTTTAATAGATTTTATGTCATTGTTGCGTATATTTCAAGCATCTACTAATATAAATAGACTTTGCTACTTATGTCATGTTCTTTCCGGGAAAAGCAATTATGAATGTAAAAGAAAAAGGTACACCTAATCAGTTTTCAAACTATTATTTCTCGCAAAACGTCTTTTTTTGAACATGAAATTCTAATTTAATTATGCAAAGAAGCATTCCAATTTTAGCTATTTCAATTATGCACGAACTAATACACCGTCTCTCGAAGCAGATAGGAATGCGTTATCTTCTCGAGAATCTCTTATTTTTCTATTATTGGGAATGGCATTCAATTAAAGTGATTGGATATGGGTGAAGAACCAGTATCCGGGAGAATCGGAGTCTAGGGCTTGAGTAAGGAAAATGATTTAATGGAGGAAATCGGTGCTAACATCAAAGTATTTTTAGTAATGAAGAGACAATTAGATTTGCTAATGTATATGTGAAAGGTTACTGAAAGCAGGAAACAGTTTTTGAAGCAGTTTATTGAATTTAGGGCTTTTTGAGAGTTCTAATGAAGAAACCCTAGGTTTATAAACGTTTGACTTATCTCGCCATTAGATCAAAATGGAAACGAACTGAATTTTTTAAACGCGAGATAAGATGTAAATTTTATGGTAATGGTAAATGAAAGTGAAATACGTTAATGACAGATGGTGAAAAAGTTGTTAGAACTCTAAAGAACTCTAGATGGAAAAATTTGCTTCCTTGATCTCTGATTAGGTTAGTATTAGGGACTTTGAATAATTAGCGAAAAGGAGAAAGGAAATATGATGATGAAAACAATGAGATGAAAAACCATTCCTGGAAAAAATTACTCAAATTACTTCTTTCCTGTTTAAAATCAAAACTTCGAAGAAAGGATTTATTCAGTCATATATAAATCAATGTTGTTATTATAAGAATTGAAACTTGATTTGCTATTTTTGAGTGAATATGAATGCGTTTACTTCGGCTTTAATCTCATCAACATCTTACTATTTACACCAGAAAATCTTACTCCAGAAAAACAGAACTACACAAGAGAAATATTTGCCCTTGCGTTCTGAATATTTGTTAAAATATATCTCTTGTAGTAATAACTATTATGGAAATGATCTTAAGGAGCTTCCAAGACCTCCAAATATGTGCAAGCAGAGACGCGCATAAAAGACGTATTCAGATATCAACAAAAAAAAGGAGCCCTGGTTTTGAATTACAACAATTACACATAGCCTTACTAACCAGTTGCAAATTTCACTAATTAATTAAGCCTAGAGGCAAATTTAGGGGAGCATTTTTAAAAATGCCTGTTTTAAATTATGATAGCGCGGAACTTTATACGTTTAAAGAAATTCGAATGAAGTTGCAAATTTCTCGTACTAAAGTTCATACAAAATGTATTGTAGTTTGTCTGAGCTGAACTATCATCATTATTCAAAACTTTTTAGCTTAATGAAACATTTGGATTAACGCACCTGTCTTAGATATTCAGGAAAATGTAATAATAAAGCAAATGCCTTAGGCAACTAATTGTCTTTAAACATAAGAAAGGACTTTTTCATACTCAAAACTGAGAACCAACCAGCTGTTGCGACGCCATGAAATGAATATAATAAAGTAATGTGTGAGCCCACAGCATTTGCTGATAAAACTGGGAATAATACATTTAGTTTAACATCTAATTTATATGTTTGATGACCAGTGTCTAAATTGCTATTTTTATTTGCATGTTTAGATTTTTATGTAATTTATTTAATTAAGCTACATAATTTGTTTACAATTACAGAAAAACTAAAAACAAAAATGAGTGGTTGAATAAAAAGACGAGAAAATGTATTTAATTTATCTGTAAACAGTAAATTTTATCCAGAAATGTTTGGGAAAGTGGTGTAGAATTAACCAAAGGAGAAAGTTCTAAGTCGAATAAACATGGAATAAACATCAATAATCTAAGTAAATGGATAAACATCAATAATCTCAGTAAAGATTCACAATATAATGCTGTAATAGAAGAATTAGAAAAAATATGCTTCAAATTTAAATAAAAATTATCTACATGAATGCGGTGGAAATATACTATCAGGATTGATTTGTTGAGGCTTAATACTTTTGTGTTAAATGTCAGAAACCTAGAGGAAGAAAGTGTTCTTTTATACCTCAAACAAAGGTAAAAGGCTTAGAATAAAGGATAAAACATATTAATTGGTCAAAATTACTACAGGAAACTGTTAATAATTATATAGCCCTAAATTAACAGATCAAAACTTCTATATTTTATGACAGCAAGTTGACATGTGTCAGAAGAATTGGAGATATACTGAAAAAAATCCAGTTAAAGCTACCTTGTAAGTATGCATAGCAGCAAAAGGTGTAATAAACGTTTGTGGTATTAATAGCACTTTAAAAAGTGGAAATGATTTTTTTTTTAAATTAGGTTAACTAAATTAGAGATAGTTTATAGCAGTATAAAATTTCTATAAAATGTATAAGGTAAAAGTCTGGCATTCATTGACTATTGAACGGGCTGGGCCTAATATGACTTTACGTCTAACCATTACTTTGGCTATGTGGTTCAGCGCCTCGTCCTTATATAAAATCAAATGAAACCGTCAGTCGAAGAAATGTTCAGCGATAATGCCTCTGTTGCATAAAACAATAAGTAAAGGATTTATATTAATATACTGATGTCTTCGAAATTAATAACACTTGCTTACCTTTATAATTTGAAAGAATGCATAAATAATTAGGCTCCACGTTATTGTTGGACCATGCGCGTACGAAATAAAAGCATTTCTCACTAACAATAGCATATGTATTACCAAGAATCGAACAGTGCGAAGCAGTGCATTTGCAATTAGTAAATAATTAAAGACGTGATTAGTTGCATACAAAACTTTCTGAGAAAAATGATTCTGTTCTTGGTTATTTTAAGAGTTAAACTGTTGTCTTAATATTCACATTCTACAAATATAGGAAATATGATAGCATTATCATTGATCGCGATGATAAGCCCTTGTTGAGTGAAATATTTTTAAAGTGTGGTATGCGTCGAAGCACACTTTTGTAAAAATATTTTCTCATAGAACAACTAATGCACTTATTTTGTATTCCACAAAAATAGGATAAGGGTTACAATATACTGTTGCACATATTTTTGATATAATTATCACAGTGTACTTTATTAACTAATTTGATATAATGTAATAGTGAAACACGGAATTGCTAAGATAAGTTTTCTACTAAATATGAAGTCTTATAAGGAATTATATAATTTACGTTGAAATAAACATGCCTATATTATAATAACAACAGAATAACTGCAATCAAAGATTATTCACTTCATATAAAGTCCGAAATTTTTCATGTATGTTAATATCACTTAACTGACCGTTCATTAAACCTCATTAGAAAGACGAAACATATTCGTGAAAGGAAACTTAAAAGTCTGAATGAATATTGTTAATATATAGTTTATTACAAAGAAGTAATTTCAGAAGTTCATTAATTATGAATGAATTTCTGTAACAAGAAATCGAAAATATGTAGTAGATTGCATTAAAATAACTTAAAATGAAATTTAATAGTCGATTTAAATTACTTTTCAGTTGAAGAGAGTCTTCTCTAAAATCCAATTAACTTCTTTTTCAGTAATTGTTTTAATTCCCCAAAGTAAGCAATAATTGGCCATTAGCAAGATTTCCTGTGGTGTTTAAAAATAATTGTGTTACACTGTGTTATAATTTTAAGTGCTTTAAAGTTTTGGGAAATTCTTAATCCGGTAATCCGGTAATAATTTAAGATTAATAATCTTTTGGGAATCTGTTTATGTTTTGAAAATTATTCAATTTCAATGACATTGCGGTAGTAATTTTGTTTCGGAAGGATATATTTACATAAATAAACCAATAATTCGCAATAATTTATGGTAAGAAAACTTTTCATATACCATCCCCAAGGAACAGTAATTCAAGCATCATTGCTTATCTTGTAGGCATTCGTAGTATTTTCATTAGTCCTTCATTAACTATACTTCTTTATTTAAGTAAATTGCGCAATGCTGTTTGATAAATTCCAGTTCAAATATAGTTTTCCTCTGGTTGCAAAATCCCAGAGTATTAAAATATTTCAATAATTTACCCTGTTTTCAGACGTAAGTTTTCCCCTTGATATTGTGGAAGCGTTACAAGTTAAGTATATAACAATGTTTTTAGAAAATGATTTTTCCAGTGATGAATTCATATTTCAAAATTTATGTTTCAAGCCAGCAGGAAAACTGTTGTTTGTTTGTTTAGTCGATCTGCCGCTTAATGTTTAACATGACTATGTCTTTCCTTGCTTTTTCTTCAACCTACAGTTAACACTTTCTTTCCATTCGAAGACTCTTAAAGAAGTATTTCATGAACTTTTTTATAACTCTTTGAGAACATAATGTTATCGATCACAAAGGGAAGATTTTGAATGTGGAAACCTTAAAAGATGGGATACAGAATACAGAAGCTGCAATTCTACTTCCTGTTGGCTGCCATTTGAAAACGAATTCTCCCTCTTTTACAGTGCTTCTACTCTAAAAGATTGTTTTGATTAACCATAAGATAAAAAAATTATATCACTTTGAAATCCATTGCGAACAAAGGATTCTAAAAGGTGTCTCATAGGCAAAGGAACCAGGTGGTAAAAAAACTGCAGACAAACCCTTTTATTGATAAACTATATATTTCATCTATAAAGCCGTGGTCCACAATACGTTACAAGGGTGAACTACAAAAAACTTTAATAGCTACAAGGAGGATATTCTTGCTCTGAAGATTTAATCTTTTGACAAACTGAGTTTAATAAGCGACAGAGATGTGTTTAATAAAGGGCGGTTTTTCTATTGATTAGTACGTATTATTTTTGCTTCTTTTAAATTTGAACATAATAAGCGGCTGAATTTATTCACCATTTAATTTAGTAAGTACAAGTACTGTATAAGTAACATGCAAATAAGGTAAAAATGGCAAAATTCTAATCATGCGTTTTCGCTGCTAAAACTATAAACAAAAATTTTAATTATTGATTTGACTTACTATTATCTCCGAGGAAAACGTAATGGCAGATTTTAAAATTTAATCCTTTGCAAAAAGCATGACAATTCAATGGCAACCAGCCTCTTTCCAGAAAATGACGAATAACTGGAATATCATCGTGTTTCATCTTCTTCGTATTTTTGAATACAACTCTTATGCCAAATACAGCCCCTCCAACCCCAAAAAAAATCTGAAAGCTTTCATGTTTTATACTACGCCAAAGGAGACTTATTTTCATTTACACACATATATGTTTCAAGAACATTTGGGCTAATGCCACTTTGGGCTAAAAATATTTAAGAACAGCGTATCTTTAGAACTTCCGATAGATAGATTCGCCCGCTGGAGATAAAAAATATGCTATTCCGTATATTGTTGCTGCTGCTCACTTTGAAACTGTTAAGTTTTTTTTTTAATCTAACATTTGTAAAAGTTTTACAAAATATAAAAAAGATAATAAAACAAATTTCAAATTCAAAATTCGGCCTTCCAGGTACCCATATTCGGAAGGGGGACTACGTTATTTAAAATCTGAAAATTCTAGGTACCGTTGGCTTTTCACAATGCGAGAAAAATACATAGATGTATTCATGCAGATTCTTCAATATTAAATTTCTTTAAATATAGTACACGGCGATAATGTTTGGTGGCAACAATTTGGAAAGTGATACAGCCATAGTGGTTCGACGTGAAACGCCATTTCGCAATTAATAGCCCTTCTGTGTTAATTCCCCTTTGGGCTGAAAATGCAAAGACATATATTTTATAAATTTGAATCAATTAATTGAAGACACATGAAGGAAAACCACTAATGCGATCTACAATAAGACAAAAGAAATTTAGAAAATGAGGTATTACTGGTTAAAACAAAAAGAAAAATAAATTTTAAATATATGCCGGTAACTCAAGTAAACCACAAAAGTATATAGAAATCAAAGGTATTTAATTACAATAAAATATAAGCCATTTTTAAATTGCCGGATGTAGCATTTTAATTTTAATTTTTACTAACATATAATACGCTTGTAATTCATTAGTTGTTTATTCTCCTATTCGAAAAGTATGTTCCTTTGACACAACGCACTAAAGACGCTTAGGGCCCACTATTAAATATTCGGGACTAACTACACTACTTACTAGTCTCGCTGTTAGAAGATTCTGAATTGGGTAGAGAATTTTAGGAAAGAAGGATTAAGATTTCTTCTTGGTCGAGAAAATCAAAATTATCTGGGAGAGGCAGGAATAAGTGAAAACTGTTATTTCTTATCAGAAAGAAGTATAATATTTGAAATGAAATCTATGATTTTAAAAGCTACGAAAGAAATCTCCCCGAACGGATCTAAAACAAGACAAATGTAGTATACGACCGAATAAACATATAAGTATAAAGAATTACTAAATTTTAGTAAAATGTTCGGAATATAAACATATATAATAAAATTTTAAGATTATTATTAGTCCAAAGGGGCAATTTGCCCAGAAGGACTATTGGTTTCGTTTTGGCACTTTGTGTTGATTCACTAAAAGCGTTGTTTTCCTTTTTAAATTGTTGCCACCAAATATTTTCGCCCTGTATTATATTTAAAGAAATTAAATAATGAAGAATCTAGAATCTGCATAAATGTATATGTGTTTCTCGCATTGTGATAAAACAACGGCACCTAGAGCCATCAAATTTTGGATATTGACCGTTTTTACCCGAAGATGGGCATCTGGAAACCCAAATTTGAAGTTTGGAATTTGTTTTATTATCGATTTCATATTTTGTAAAACTTAAAGAATTTTTTATTAACAAACTCAAGGATTTCAAAGCGAGCAATTGCAATGTTGTACAGAAAAAACACTTTTGTCTCCAGCTCGAGAGACCGTGTATCGGAAACTCTAAAAATATGCTCATTTTAAAATTATTTTGCGATATTGCTCTTGAACTGAATTTCATGGTTTCAGTGCAAAGAACATGATATTTAATAAACAAAGGTAACCGACAAAATATTAAAAGAACGCCCCTTAAGATGTAATTTAAAATTTGAAACCTTTCAGATTTTTTTTTCTTTTATATGACATTTTAAATTTTACATGGACAGTATTAATTTAAAATTTACCTTCAGTTGATTCTCTTGCAAAATGCTTCAGTGGCAATTTTCCTGTTCTAAATGAAGTTCTTTTGCATCAGCGATCTAAAGATTCTTAAGGTTGCCGCATTAGAGTTTGGAAGAGAAGAAATTGCTTCTTGCCATTAGCAGGTTTTGGATTGCCGAGAAAACTTTAAGCTGAAAGTGTTCCGATTTGCGGTTGACCGAAAAAATCAAAACTGTATAGAAAAGTGCGTGATTGGCAATAATTCTTTTCTCTCTTTGGGAAGATTAGGGTATTAAAATGATAAAAAAGCTCAGAGTAAAAACATATAATTTTACAAATATTTCTGGCTGAATGTTAGGAAAAAAAAACAAAATGAGAACTATTATAGCTAAAACTCTTCAGTTAAAATAACTGCTTTTAAGATTGAAAAGAAATGCGGCTGCCATTAACATAACTGAAGGCACAAACATTTGCAATAAAATTTACAATTTAATTACAAATCATACAAATCATTAATTCTAACGAAACATTCTTTCTTACTCTCCTTTTGGTTTCACATAAGCTAATCATAATTTGTTAGTTTAAAGACTATATTAGTTAACGCCAGAATTTTATAGAAAAAAATAATAAATTTTAAAGGAATTTTGTTTTCTATAAATATTTTTGTCAGTAAATTAGTTCATCTTTTAAGTAATTTATCTCTGCACAAATACTTTTGAAACGAACGTTCTTTTTGAATAGGAAAATTGCCACTGAAAGTTTCCTCAAGCGTGTGAAATACAAGTAAAATCTGAAATTAATTTTGGTTCATGTAAGAATTAAAATGTTATATACGACAATTTATAAAATGTATTATATATATTTATATTCAGAATCTTTTACTAAATTTCAGTGATTTTTTATACATATTTTATGTTTATATGGTTCTACAGAATACTGCATTTTTCTTGTCTTATATCGCAAAGGAGAATTTCTTTCACATTTTTCGAAAATCACAGATTTAAATTTAAACATTATATTTCTTTGCATTTTGTCGCATTTGGTATCGAAGTAGTTATATTCAAAAATACAAAAGAGATGAAAAGCAATCACATTCCAGTTAATCGTGATTTTATGAGAACAGGGAGATTCCCATTGAAAAGTGAGGCTTTTCCCATGAAATCAGCACTAATTAACATTATATTTTAATGCTTTTTTCGTATTTATTTTCAATATTTGAGTTTTATTAATTAAATTTAATACATTTATTACATTTTGCTCTCCACAATTTTACCTTATTTATGTTTTTCTGTGGTTTTCGAGATTATGTCTGGCTTCAATCCACTGAGTTTAATGGGTTTTTTGCACATTTTTATTGGGGGATTTATTGGTGGATTGGGGAAAAAAACTGGTTTCAAAATTCGTTTCTTTCATGTCTTTGTGGAATAGGTTCGGAAATTCTCAATTTCTATTCTATAATTACATATATTTATATCTCTCTCTCTACATATGTATATCTATATATACACGCACATTAGTACACTGTAAGAATATTTTACAAATACGTCGTCTTCCTAGACTTACTCCCTAAATTATGAAAGGAATTAAAATATTTAATCTTTACACATTTTATAATTAAAAATAAAATAGAATAGGCAGGCAAAAAAGTTGGATATTTCTATATACTAAAATAGTATACGATTTAGAATGGTTTAGTGAGAATTATTCTCGAGAACTTTTTCTCAAGAGATATCATAGATACGGACAGCCCTTGTTTTACAGCAGTTATGGAGCAAGCAAGGCACATTTAATAAAATATAATCTAAAAATAATTTTTAAAAAATTTAAAAAGTCTGAAAGCTTTCAAATTTTACATTACGCCCAAAGGGGCGTTTTTTAACGTTTTCTGTGTTACCTTTATTAATTAAATATCATGTTCTTTGTTCTTAAAACATAAAATTCAATTCAACAGCAACATCGCAAAAAAATTAAAATGGGCGTATCTTTGGAATTTCCGATACACAGCCTCGCGCGTGGGAGTTAAAAATGCTTTTTTTTTCGTTCAGTGTCGCCACTGCTCGCTTTGAAATCGTTGAATTCCTTAATCAAAATTCGTCAAAGTGTTATAAAATATGAAATTGATAATAAAACAAATTCCAAAATTGGGCTTGATACGGACATTTACACTGAATCGACGCAAAATGTCAAAACGAAATTATTAGTCCTGCTGAGCTAACACCAGAGTTTTAAAATCAGCTTACTCCACAACAACTTTAACATATCATTATACTTTAAAACTGCAAATTTTACCACGCTGGTAGAAGATTAGAAATGTTTTCAGCTGTACATATGAAGCCAGGTCATGAATGTTGCTGGACGGGAAGGTACTATATTTAAAATTTTCAATCTGTATTTACTATCTTAAAATCGATTTATTCAACATGTATAATGAATTATTTATTGGTAATTAAAGGATTCCATAAAGAGATGTATTACTGAATTAACTTTGGTAAATTATTTTGAATCTATTTTATTTAAGCTATTTTATCGTTAAATAAAGTATACAGAGTTTTCTTAAAATTTATCAAATAAACTACGTACATAGCGATACTTCCAAAATAAGCATCCTGTTAATTTTTCTCAAAAATTTCATCCCTTTTTTCTTTGTTGAAATAAAACGCTGAAGATTTTTCACATCTTTTAACGATCATTTTAATGTAATTGAAGCCTCCAATGGAAAATCTGAATACCGAACACAAAATACAAACTTAATTTATCCACTTTAAGGGATCCTTTAACAGATTTTTTCCTTTGTTTTAGCTATTATTTCCATTATTCTCGCGAGATCTTAGTATTTGCATTATTTGAAACGTTTTTATAGTGGAATATAAATCAATTATTCTAAAGAACAAAAACTTTTATAAAATATGCTGATTGCCGGATTCATAAACCGTTGAATATTACTCAGTATTTTTATCTTCTAATAATGTTCTCAAAGAAATATTTTACGCTTTGAAGCAAAAAATCATGAAACCGCTGATATGAATACATGAATGCAATATTTTTTTTAAAGAGACGTTTCTTTCAGTATATTTCGTAATTTTTGCAGCAAAATTCTTTGAGCAAATTAAATTAGGTGAGTAATTATATGACGCCGACGGAAAGATTTATAAAGACACATGTTCATTCCTTTCAGATTTAATTCATTCAATCTATACATTATGAGTTGTTTTACGTGATAATGCGATAAGTAAATTCTGATAAAAAAACATCTTTTTAATTCTTCGTTCTTCGATTTTCTAAGTCTTTAGTCTCTTGTCACAACTAATTTAACTTTCTGTTCTTAGCATCTTTCAAATATGAAAAACTAATATTATTTTGATTATATGACAAATCATAATTTCATTCAATGTAAAAAGTAATTTCAAGTAAAATCAAAGTAATTTCATTAAATGCAAAAACATTTTTTTCACATATAACTATATATTTTTTCACATCACATATGATTTGTTTCGGGGAGTATGCAGCCCCATTTGTTACCTGCAAGATAATCGTTTCTGTGCAATTAGAAATACAATTTCAGTTTTAATCGTATTTGCTATAGCAATCTTCAGTGCAATTTCCATTGTGTCTGTAAAATATTTATGCAGATTCGTTAAATGTCCCCAAACTAGAATATTCTGATTAAATTATAAAATAGTTTCCCTCACTTTGCCGAGTCGCTTCACGCTGTAATTGGAAGAACTTCCGGCTTGTAGTCGGAAGGACTTCAGTTTGCATCCCGGGAAAGACATGCATATTACCACGATAATTTGACAGTTGATTTTCCGCCTTTCCTGTTGTCCTTAAGTGAGGGAAGAATGTAAAGTATTTTCTCCCTCATCACGGCATGATTTCATGCTGTAATTCGAAAGCACATATACTGCTGGCATCGGGAGGTTTAGAGTTCGAATCCCGGCGAGAAATGTTGTTCATTTTCCATGTTTCCCACTTCGACAAACCAAACGAATCTATAAAGAGTGCAAACTATTCAGTTTTGGTCATTTCTTAATATTGTTTACAATTGTGAATCTTAAAATACATGGTGGTAATGCTGCAAAAAATCTACATAACGCAGCTCGACATCCTCTTTTTTAGCATACGTTCCAAAAGACAGCTCAAAAACGCTTTTTCGATCTTTCTCCGGTATGGGTCCTATTCAGGTAACCTAAACGTAATGAAGTAATGAAAATATTCACATTTATAAGCAATTTTTACACCGTGGCAATGCCGGGTTGATGGTACGTCTAACGCCAGAATCACCATTGCGCAATATCAGTCCTTTGTTTGCAAACCTTTGCATAGTAGAGGGCTGTTACCGCATAAGTCACAGCTCCTAGCTATGTTTTTACGTGATGTGGTTAGAATGCCAGTGTTGACCAAGGGCAGTGCTAATCAAATGCTTCTAAAAACCCTGTACAGATTGGATACATTTCTTAATCCACTGATTCGTTATTACGCCATTATCAGAATTTCTTTCTCTCCATGCGATCCTACTCAGGGCCAGTTTCATGCAGTTTGATACTATGCCATGTCAATCGTACGCTGTTCTACGCTGTAAAATGTCATTTATATAATATATTGTACACATCATTGTAGATTTAGGATTCACGAATTGCGATTATTGCAGATGTTGTATATTATTGTCTATCCTATGGATGTAAACCATCCATTTGACGTACATTTATTTAGGTTGAAAGAGTATTTAAGCCATAGTTGGTACACTCTGTCACAAAAATATATATGCACCCAGAAGAAATCGAGCCACAATCACGAGACTCGTCAGGAATATAGTCTGGCAAGAGATATGCAAATGACTTAAATTTCGATGCCAATGAGACAAGGTTAAGCGAACTATGCGCAGCTGGGAGAGATTAAAAGCATTTTGTTCGTGCCTTAGACTATTCAAATGAATCTTTTCAGTTAAATGGATGGCAATGTGATTAGAGATGCCTCTGAGACGTAACCAGCGGCAGTATGGACAGTTGACGGTCTATGAGAAGGGGCGTATAATAGGCCTCAGAAAAGCAGGTAGATCGAACAGGCGTATTGGTCGCCACTTTAATCGGAGCGATATGGTAGTTGCTCTGTGTTGGTGATAATGGATCACGGAAGGGATACTCAAACGTCGAGGAGGGACAGAGCATGCCGAGAACACAAATGAGGACGTGGATAGGACAATCACAAAAGCAGCCACTTCTGCTCCAACAATGTCTCTTGCGTCGATTTTACGCCATTTACCATCTTCCAGGCATCAGGTGATATTAAGGGAAACCATTATGAGACGACTGTCTCACGCTCGTATATGCTGCCGACGTTCATTAAGATACCTACTACTGACCCCACATTATAGGCAGCGTCGATTGGGTTTCGCCTAACTCGGACAAGCTGGAGTGTAACCGACTGGAGGCTTGTGATCTTCAGCGATGAATCCCGATTTAGTCACACTGCTAATGACCAAAGCATACGCATGTGGAGAGGGCCAGGTAAGCAGTCAAATCCATAATTTATTGTCGAGGGGCATACGGTGATTGCACAAGAGTAAGAGTTTGATCTCCTCTAGTAGTCCTTCAAAGCACTATGATAGCTCGCAGTTACTTGGACGACATTTTAACGCCGGTTGTACTGTCTATGCTGTCAAGTCGCCCAGGTGCCATTTATCAGCAAGACAACGCTCGTTCACATACTGCGCAACTGTCCCAACAATGTCTTCAAGCGTATGACGCACTAATGTTGCCTGGAAGATTACCAGACCTCTCGCCAACAAAGCACGTTTGGGACTTACTTGGAAGGCAACTGCAGTCGTCCCAGAGTATTGGTGAATTAACTGCTCAATTGCAAAGTTTATGGCATGGAGTTCCGCAGGGATCTTAGGTGACCTATTTGATTCGATGCCGCGCAGTCTTTCAGCATGTATAGCCGCCAGAGGTGGCTAAACTACTGCTGATTTGCAACATGTTTCATGCCTTTACTTCTAAGACAATCTTTTTTCTGAATTTGTAATCATTTGTTTATCTCCTCATACACTACATACATGTTACGTTTGGTAATAGTAGATCGTTTCATTCTGAGAGAATGTATTTTTTCGTGACAGAGGGTATATTTTGAGAAATAGCATTTTTTTATTAATTTCCGGAAACCAGAAATTTGGCTTTAAGGTGTCAGAGGAATAAACAAATTTTTCGAAACCAGCCGTGAATTGCTTTTACTATCAAACAACTTATTTTCATGGCACTAAATTTTCCTTTTAAACGTGTCTAAAAAAATATATAAGAGCAGTCTTGGTATTGAAGGTTCAACTATAAAAATTAAACTCAAAAGAAAACAATTGTGGAATATTCAGGTTCAAGCATTCTTAAATCTTTCACTGCTAGCCGATAAATATATTGTTGCTTGCGTACGGGTTTGTAATGGATTGAATGCACAAGTAGATAAAAAGGTAACAAAATTTATTCTTTTCGCAAGAGGTAAAACAAACTGCTGAAATATTTCCTCAGAGATGTTCGTACAATGTTACAATATCTCAAACGTTAAACAGAACTCAATGCAAAACAGAGAAAGTTAATCCAATTTCATAGCAAATTCGTTACAATCAATAACACCGCTAAGTAAACATTTAGTTCGCTTCAGCTTAGCTGAGGTGTTTTAAATCGGCTTTTATAAGCTTTTTAATTATTCACGAAAACATTCTGGGAAAATTTATTTCCTCGATTTTTCAGGATGGCAACAGCAATTATGAGATATATATTTATGAAATATTAAATGCAAACGCTCTTGTATTTTTACTTTTCCGATGTAGCTTTCTCTTCAAAAAACGTCTGCTTTTCATGGAAAAATAAAACAATTTATTTAGAATTGTAAGGTTTATTATACGTTTTCTAACAGTTATTTTAAGTTTTGTATCTTTCCTATCTTATTCTAATTTCAGCTTACAATTTCCTGCCAGAATGTAAATTCAGAAAGGCAGAGAACGCAAATGAGAATGAGTACTATTTAAGTCGTGACTTTACCGACTTCAAGAGTGAGAGTCTGATTTCCTGACTAGCGCACGTTTGCCTTCTGGCTACATCTCTCTTAGCTATTATTACGCTCGGCCATATCTTAGGCCATTGTTAGGCTTCGCCGATTTAATTAATACTTAGGGGCCAACTAGTTAGAGTCTGATAGCTTCAGCTATATTTTTCAAGAGCTTTAGTTAAGCTAGTTTTAGTTCAAATTATTAGTATTTAAGTTCAAGCCCGTGTGGCGGCTTTATGTAAAGTTCCAAGTCGGAACTGATTGTAAATATACTGAGTAATATAGGGTTTTAAACCCTCCTTAAGTCTCACGTATTCTGTTCACACGCTTAAGCGATTATTCGCTTGTAAAGTGTTCGTGGGGTTCGAAGCTAGAACTTTAGATTTAAAGAGTTGAACCTCATAGAATTCTAAATAAATGACTAAACAAATGCAAAATTCGTAACCATATAAATCATTCTTCTTTGGTGTATGTTTAACCACATGGGCACTTTAATATAAATTTTATGCATGTATATATATATATATATAGAGAGAGAGAGAGAGAGAGACTGCTGACCATTTAATGGTCAACAGTAAGGAAAGCAAATAGCAGACACATATTTAACGAATATATACAGTTATAATTTCAGTCACAATTCGTTATAAAATTAGATGGTTTTCAATAATGCTTAATGTTCCATTTGTAGTTTTATTTTGTTGCTTCAGTCTTGAAAGTTATGAGCCATGAAATCCACTAACCTGAAGTTTGAGATCACGAGATTAATATCACTTTCCATATAATGCAGCCGAACCTTTTATAATAAATTTAAAATTTAAAGAATAAAGTTTTATGACATTTAGTAAATAAAGGTATAATCAGTTTCAGAGATTCCAAATACAGAATGAAAATTGACATAAAAGCGGCATAAAACAGTTGAACTTTTTTAATAATGATAAATATTTATTCGTAAGTACACACGATACATAGTCTAAAAACGGAAATTTAATAATTTCGTGCTAGAATAGGAAATGCTTCTTGTTTAAGTATTAAAGTTTGTAGACAAGCATTTAAAAGCGTAAATCTCGATAATACGATTGTCTTTGCTACTGTATTTTCAAATTCCTGAATTCCAAGAATATAAATCGTAGAGAACATTTAGAAGCAATCACATTATTAAATTTTATGAACTACTTCTACAAATAATCTTCATATTTAACAAAAGCAGACATTTCTTATATTTTGTTTACTCTAAATACATTTCATATTAAATCTTAAAAATTCGCTTCAAGGAACTCTGTATTTTCCAAAATCGTTGCGAGCGTCAGTGATGGCAAACTAGGGTATTTTACAAGATGAAATTTAGTTCATTTGGAAGATTCAGCTTCTTTGAAGCAGATAAATCTTTCAGAGATCTTTGAAGCTAAACCGTTTTATTTTGTTCTATGGATGTTAAAACTTTTTGTCTTGACTTTAAATATGTTTTTATTCTTTCTACGAAATTTCATTTTCGTGAGTAATCTCAAAAGCAAAAGTCAGTATTAGACAAATTGAAAACGTAAGAAGCAAGTAAAACGTATTTGAAATTAAAAAGAAAGAGAACACAGCAATAAGAAAATACTGAGTTGTATAACTTAAAGGAGTTTTTTGCTAAGTAATTAAACAGTTCGAAATCCTTTGTCACGCTAATAGGTCAGGTTTATAGCCTTAATTCTGTCCTAGTTACTAGGTCCAAAGTTTTTGCTGCTTTTAGAACTGCTAAAATACGGAATTAATTTTGCCTAAATTATACTAGAAATTCTAAAATTATATACACTTCAAAGGTATACAAAGCATGTGTTTATTAGTTAAAGATTCAGGGAATGAGAAATTTTTTGATGCATCTAAATGAGAAAATTTCGAGATACCAAATTTATAAAAAGGTACAAAATTCCATATGAACAAGTCTTAAAATTGGACAACTAAAAGAGGTCTTTTTCACAGAGGGTGTTTCACAAAATGTAGGATACATTTTAAGAGGTTGTGAAACGCTTCTGTTTGCACTTTTTTGAGGGAGGGAGGGAAAGAATAAAGGAGGTACTAAGGAAAGCTTCATAAGTTTGACTGGATGTAAGAGGTAGCGGCACTTTATGAATGCTGGCCGCTATTCGAAAAGACAGAAATTTTGATAAGGGTGCCCCGGCTTAAGAGAACGCACACAAACTGAAGATGAGTGTCCATTTCTAATCTGATCCCACCATCCTTATACCCATCACGTATTTTTCATAAAGGTGTTAGCTCCATTTAGCTAGTCTAAATCCCACTTAATTTCCTGATTATTTAATTAATAATTATTGTAAATTTGGAACTGAAAAATTAAAAAAGGATATACATGTCCCTTTTAACTCATTTACTGTCTTTATTCATTCCATATTAGAAATATATACATACATCTTTTTCACCTTTTATATGTACAATAATTTGTCATTTCAAAGAAAATAAGTTTTGATTTATCGAAATACATATGCCCCTACCGATAAGCAGGGCGTAAAGTCATCACCTTTAATTTAGTCCAGAATTTTTTATAAAAATGAGGCAATATGTATAACAATTCAGCTTTTTTTCTTAATGGTGCAGGCTCTCTTAGAAAAGTCCCCATTTTCCAGTAAAGGTGCCGATGGCTTATATTAACCCCCGTTTAATAAGATAGAAAATAACTTCAGATTATCCATAATCTGTTAACTGAGAGCACGTTACGGAATATTCTGTTTCTCCAAACATGTGTATATTTTCATAAGGATGTGGTATCCGTATGATGGGCAACTTTATCAAGGTTTTCTAATGCATTCATCCATATTAATTTTAAAAAAAGTCTACTTGAATTTTTCACCTCAGCTTGACAATCCTTTTAGTCCAGCATTATATTTTATTATACACGTATCGAATTTTATATCTAGATATGGCGCTTAATGTTTAAATATCCTACGACAATTTAAATATAGATTTACAAGTAAATTACCACACACATACATTACTAAAAATGTTAGGGGATATTATAATTTTGGATATAATCCGAGGCTGAAGAAATGTTTCGGCGTCTAATATATGAGGTATAGCTGTCAGGAGGTATGAGAGAAGAAAACGAAACAACAAGCAAGAAATAATGAAATTGTATTAATAAATTTATTGATAAATTGTATTGATATTTGTCGGTAAACAAAAAATGCACCATTTCTGCAAATTATACAAACAAAAAAAAAATGCAATTTCTCAGATACAAAGGATTTCAGTAAGGGGTAGTAATAGTTTCCTCCGACGGAAAATAATGTCGCATACTTACGAAGCATGAATTATTTAGTTAATCAGTGAGGGACTATTGTATTTCTCACCCTCCTGTTGAAGAGAGCTTTCAGGCTAGGAATTTCTTCTGGTTGTGATATCCCATATTGCTGCAGCGTAAGGACCACAATAGGTCTGAAGATCTTATCCCTGTATTGCCAAGCAATTAGTGCTTCATTCCCGATATATGCAGGTCGCTGAGGTCATTGACAGAAATGCCGGCCCAGACCATCACGCCACCTCCCTCAAATCGTGTACTTCAATTCACAAATGCAGAAATATTCCGTGTACCAGAATCTCTCCTGATGGGAATCCACCTACTGTTAGGTTGTACACTAAAGCGAGACTCGTTCCGGAAGAGCATGTTACACCACTCATCTAAGATGTTCCTGTGCCCACCTTCTTTATATTTCAGTATTTATTTATTGTATTACTTTTATGCTTCATGTGCTCTGTTATATAAACGTGCATTGCAATGTGTTTTTTGCATCCTTTGTTCCGAAGTCTGTAGCCATTGTACAGCTACCTAGCCCGTGTAAGGACATGTTTCTCACCCAACACCTTAAATTCTTCGATAAGCGCTGGATAGTAGAGGATGAGGGGCATGCACCTGCTTACCACTGGTAGAGACTGGTTACCCCTTTCTTCATCACCTGTCACTCGTCCCACCTTCTGCCGGCATATCAACAAAACACAATTCATAGGCCTAGGACCCTAAAACCCACATGGTTGGGTTGATGTCGAAAGGTTTGATAGCAGTAGCCTTCTGAAGTTCCTGATGGAAGTGGCGTTCATAGTGAGTTTTCTTTTGACCATTAGTGTTAACTACTGATCCTTAATTTGTATTTTTGTAGCATATGATCCTGTCCGGAAGCTTTGCGAAATTTTCCTGTTCCCAGAATCTGATGCCATAGTCTGGACATGACACTTTGAGAAACTCCTAACACTTCCGTTACAACGGGTTGTTTTGACAAGCCTCTAAACGATCGATGGCCCTACAGGCTACCGATAGATCTAACATGTCGCTGAGATATCTATCGTAACTGTTACAAAACATCCAACGACTTTCAATTATTTCTTTCTCTTACAGAAGGAATGCTCCATGTCGACTTTCACTTCTTAACTAAAAACGCGTAGTTTTCAAAGTCAGTAGACAAAATGTGCATATTGGCAACTTTGTAAACGTTATCATTTTCCTTTTAACCTATTTCAATCTATTTTTTTTTGTTAAAAACATGTATTACAATACCCCCTAATTGTTTTGAACAGCGATAGATACACACACACACACACACACGCACATACATATTATATATCGAATTTGCTTAAACTAATTTATTGACTACATTTTTGTTTCAAACTTCAGTAGGCTTTCATAATCGAATAGTTTGACAAATGAAACTCCAAAATGACAGAAATTGGATTCATTGCACTATTATAAAAAATAATTAAATAGAATATTTGCAATTTAATACAAAATAAATCACACAGCAATTAACATATATATATATATATATATATATATATATATGAACCGTGTTATTATTTCCACTTATACTAGTGACGTCTAGCTGAGCGATTTAAAATTAGGCCTGCATTTACTATGCTCGTAGATAACAGTACATGTTTGGGGCCACAGCTGACGATACTGTTATTTCAAAGAAATTCTGAAGGAAACGAAGCACATTTAAGATTCTCTTTTTGAGAATTACTACAAGCCATATTAAATATTTATCTACATTTCTATTTTTAAAATGTTTTCCTAATATGTAAGGAGGATCTTATATTCTAAGGGGTTTTATTTTTGAGAAAATATATTTTATCATATGTGTTAGTTTTAAAATAGTTAGTTTGTGTTTTTATTCCATTTCAGGAGTAGCTTACAGAATATTTCATCAGTTTTTCGGTATTGGATGTATTTAATCACCAAGGAGTATCAGCGCATTTTCGACAAGACATAAGAAATTACTTTGATGTCCTTTCACTTGTTCGGAGCGTTGAATTGGGTGAGATGACCTCATACTTAGGCTGGCATGGTTTCTCAATCTGCTGCATTTCCGTTTATGTTTAGGGGACAACTCCAGAACCCTCCTTACCTGTAATATTATCGTTGAATCTGAGGAGGAATTAGTAACTATAATTTCGGTTGGTTGAGTAGATATCTGCCATGTGTCTAGTATGGTCGAAAATGTCCACTAATCGTTCCACTGTGGATGCTTTTAGGAAAATTTGCTTTAATTAATCCTTAGAACGTTTGATTTTTATCTTCCATTCTGTAGGGAACTCTACGTTTCATTTTCCAGTGTGTATTCTAGGAAAACACAATGATTATTTCGGCGTGTTCTACCATTTCTGAATATCACCGTCGCCATCTTTTGTCAAATACCCTTCACAGTTTTATTCCGAGTATGTTTGTAATAATTCTTATTTTGAGACGTAAATGTTTTTAACTTCTTTACTAAATATAAGTGACAACACGAGCTTCTGGGATTTATAAAAGTTAGTACAATTTTCTTTAGAAGTGATATACAGCTTTCTAAGATTCATTACATTAATTGATTTAATCACTTCGAGTCGAAATATGAAGTATTTAATATCTTATGCGTAACGTATATGCTCACAGTAAATTTTTAACTCAACTACGAGACAGAGAATTTTATTCGAAATCCATACGTTTAGGTAGTTAGTTAGCAATTTTTGGTTGTAAACCGTAAAAAAACATAATATTTTTTAAGTATGCCTGTAATGCAAACTTAGTATCTGTTCACTTGATTGCTTAATAGGGAAGTATTACTATTAAAGAAATGACATCCTGTTCCTTTTACAACTAATCTAAATCAATTAAGACATTACATTTAAATAGACTATAAGGCTTTCAAATTATAGCAAATTAGTATAATTTAAAAAAAAATGAAGAAAAAAAATCTAAGGTGTAAACTGATTTTCTACTTTCATTAAAATAAGTAGCAACTGCAAAATGAAAATATGTTAGAATTCTACACGTAGCATGTATACGTCTCTATTCCATTTAGTGAATGCTAATTAGGTGTGCGTTTACAGAACGTTGAACGTCATTCACTATTTAAACGTGCAGCTCTTGTACTTTGGTTGATCTTTACGATACCGATTAAGAATCGATATGTAATAACGCAAATTCGAACGCCTCTGTGACATGTAATAAATCTCAGTGACGTATCATTAAGTTCAATCCCTATCGCGAGTCTGGAAAGGAACATTTTCATTTGGGTTTTTGAGTTATAACTCTACTCAATCATTTTAACTCGAAGCCTATCCCTTGGATAGAAATGAAATGGTCGTAACCACAGTTGTGAGCAAACATTTCAATCTCACGGTCGCGGTTACAGTTATGAAAGGGGTCTCATTTTGAAAATTTGTTCGCCGGCAGAAGTACTTTTCTCTTTCTCGCTCTGTTTAGTGAAGGATGCTCGACCAGTTTAATTCCGCAATTTCAACCTTAAGTTCTTGAGGTTTTCAGAATATATGACATGATTTTTTTCCTGAATCTATATTGAAAGTCATGTTGCTTATTATTTACTTATTTAAGGCTGTCCACATTCTCAAAATGGAGATTTCGCGTTCAAACTCATGAAACCTTTAGAATTACTAATTCTAAATCGAAATGTTTCCTCCATTATTCACATTATCAAATTGCCTAACCCTAAGTTTAGTCATATATAAGTAATTGCTCATTTAACAGCTTTGATTCAAAATTCATACTTACTAATAAAGTGCAGTTCAAGCTTTGGGTAATTTAAATGTTTTTTTTTCTATATTTCGAAAATACATTAAGTGTTCATTGAATTACAAACAGTCATACCCTAAATTTTGTACTTTATTTGATTTTATTTGGGCTTAAGTCAGAAAAATGGTGATTTTCAAAACGTTATTAGTGACTACAGAGGTTCCTATCCGGTTTTATTTAAGAGTCACGTACGATTCGTTTACAGATTTTAATAACCCTCCGCGTGCGGCTCCCGGCGATTTGAGCGGGGTATCCGTTTCGTCCCCTACTATGGGTCACGTGAAAATCGCGGGCGAATAATTTTTTCCCTTGATTTCAATACGGATCCCGTTATTTCCCCGTGTACGTTATAAAACCATCATATGATGCTTATTTTCGCTGCTAGGTGGCACTAGAGGGTTCAGGAATTTTGTTTCCCCCCCCTTGATTTTTTTCCCGCGTATTTGTGAGTTTTTGTGCTTTCATTTGTCTTTCGCGCTATAAACATTTATGAAAGATATGGATTTGCCAAGTTTCAGAGGCGTTATATGTAGGAATAACGAACGAAAATATCTTGATTGTGAAGTTAGTGATTCTGATTCGGAGTATTCCATAGTCCTTGCATTCTACAAAACTCGAACACGTAATGAAGAGAAATATGTGCGAGATCTTAATCAGGACTCCTAAAGGTAATTGAAAATACTAATTAATCTTAAACGTTAACGTGCTTTTAAGTAAATGATCATTTACAGCAACAATAACATGCAGAAATATATGCTCGCTGATTTTAAACAGGAAAGGTTCCTTACTTGTAAAGGCTTAGAAGTTCATGTTTTGAAGATTTAGCTGTTTATCCATTGCATTTCTTCTCTAAAGTATGCTTAGAAAACATCTTAAGGCAATATGCAAGGAACGCTTTCATTTCATCTACTTGGTTTGGGTGGCCCACGAAACAATGTCAGCGTGGTTTCAGTTTATTTATTCAGTACATACTACTACATTGGATTACTCTATATTCCTCCACACTTTCGTGCAATTATTTGTATGTCATATACTGACAATGAAGAATATACGACTTCATTTTTACTCATAATTATATATCTGGTGTTAAAATCTCAGTGCTTCGTGATATCATTTCAGCGGGTTAGAAGATATTGGAGAACCACGTGCGATCCATACGCCTAGAAACTGCTCATGGATGACACCACGCACTTGAAGCATGTGTGAATAAGACTCTCCGTTGACATATTTGTCTAAATAGATAGTGCGAACACTAAAAACAGTGTTACCAATACCACAACAGCATATACTACAGCAACCCCACCACTACAATTACGCTGACATTTTCCTCTGTTATACTCAATCCTAGATACGAATACTCATACCCAGACACTCTGTACATACTTACTTTATGATATATATACCTTTCGTTTGCAAGATAAAATTCTTGTGGGATATTCTAAGTTATATCTACGTTATATAAGTTTCTATGTTATATAAGTTGTTACCAATACCACAACAGCATATACTACAGCAACCCCACCACTACAATTACGCTGACATTTTCCTCTGTTATACTCAATCCTAGATACGAATACTCATATCCAGACACTCTGTACATACTTACTCTATGATATATGTACCTTTCGTTTGCAAGATAAAATTCTTGTGGGATATTCTAAGTTATATCTACGTTATATAAGTTTCTACGTTATATAAGTTGTTACCAATACCACAACAACATATACTACAGCAACACCACCACTACATTTACGCTGACATTTTCCTCTGTTATACTCAATCCTAGATACGAATACTCATACCCAGACACTCTGTACATACTTACTCTATGATATATGTACCTTTCGTTTGCAAGATAAAATTCTTGTGGGATATTCTAAGTTATATCTACGTTATATAAGTTTCTACGTTATATAAGTTGTTACCAATACCACAACAACATATACTACAGCAACACCACCACTACATTTTCGCTGACATTTTCCTCTGTTATACTCAATCCTAGATACGAATACTCATACCCAGACACTCTGTACATACTTACTCTATGATATATACCTTTCGTTTGCAAGATAAAATTCTTGTGGAGTATTCTAAGAATAGTTTCGCAAAAGTACTCCAATTTTCTACTAATCTGAGCGAAAATTTCAAGAATTAGTAAAGTAAATAAATAAATAAAATTATTAAAAATAACAGAACATTTGAGACTTCAAATTTTGAAAGCAAAAAGAGTTAATAACTCGTTATTTCTTCGGTTATAATTTTCCTTACGTATTCTTTATGTATTCTAGCCATTGCGGTAATATCAACAACTTGTTTGGATAGGAGCAATTTTCTTTGCGAAGTGAAAGAGAAAGCTCTTTTGCTCGCTAACTGAAACAATATTGTTAATAAAAATGATTCACAATAAAAATAAGCAAGCAAAGGGAATTCCCAAATCCAATACTGTTATCCTGTGGGTTTAGCACACTCGAGTTAACGGAATGGAATTTCAAAAGGTTTAATAGATGTGATTTACTACGTCCTTGAGTGAAGAGTCACAGGTTCGCCTGTTATGCTACCTAGGAGTGACTACGCAATAAGTACATGACTTGTTTTACATTTATTAATACTTCTAACATTAATCTTCTAATATGTTACATTTATTATTACTTCTAAGATTAAAGTTATAATATTTTACACTTATTAATACTTCTAATCTTGTAACATTTTACATTTATTAATGTTTCTAACGTTAGTCAAGCAAATCTTAGAGAGCAAAAGTAAATACGGAGCTAGGTACACCTGCCGTACTTGAAGAAAGAAACTGGAAGACAACCAAGAAAAGGGTAACATTGTGTCATGTTACAAACATCTGGCAATTTTGTATTTATTACGGAGTTGAAAAACACGATAAAGATGACTGAGTTTGACTTACTTTAGTAGCATTAACTAGTATTAATCTCCTAACAGACGTTAAACGAATTATCTTTATGCCTGAAATGATCTAAAAAGACATCAGAAGGTTAAAATAACCCTTTTATTAAAATCAAAACTTAAACAGAAACGCAAGTATCACAATCACAATAACGGCCTTACCTTATGGCCATGCAACTTAAAGTAACAGTAAATTTCAGAATTTAAATTACGCCAATTTAAATCAGAATTTAATTAGGAATCAAAGACTACACAAATGGCATCAATTCTTCGTTGGCTTAGAACTTTTCGGGTTGTAGCAAGTTAAATGTCGGCGGCAATAAAGCACAGCCGAACAAATTCTTTCTTACTAGGTCTGGCAAAGCCGAGTAAACTGCCCTCGAGAGACAAAAACATGGTCTGCCTTAAAATCCAAAAGCCTCAGCTTAAATACTATCCATGTTTATGACAATAATCTTTGTGAATTAATTAAAACTCTTAAGTACGATACTGTTTGGGAATTACTTAAAACCCTAAGAAATAAACAGCTGATTAGATAGCACACTAAGTACTGCTAATTCATATTGAGCTCAAATAATCCAAAAAGACAGGTATGAACATTTACATATATATTGTTTTCAATACCCAAAAAGCCATGCGAACCAGTTTCTACTAGAAAACAATCGGTAAAACTCTCCGTCGTCTTCTGCAAATACGCTGCTGGCCACCGTAAATACAACACCCTGAAGGAAGCACACAAATAACATGAAATTTAAAACATGTATTAGCTGAGGTGAGATATGCAAATGAGTAGAATTTCAGCGGAGACGCACATCACGCGGGCCGGTGACGCCACTTCAAAGCGCTATTTAAGGCTTGGAGTTTTCCGCGATTTCAAGTTCGGCAATTCTGTTTTTCTTGTGGTTTTCTTTCAAAAAAAACGATCAATTATGCCTCGCATTAACAGCGATCACCGTTTAATTTATTATTCGAGTTCGACAGAGGAACGACAGTGGCTTACCGAGAATATGAATTATCTTTCAGGAAAATCGGTAGTCGTCTTGGCCGAAACCAAACAGCTGTAATGCGGATATGTGACCTTTGGACGCAGGAGGGTACGACGGACCAACATGTTCGATCGCATACACCTCAGTGCACCACTTCACGTCATGACAGGAACATTGTGCACATGGCAGTGACGGATCGCTCAGTCACATCAGGAACCATAGCACAGCACATTCAGGCTATAACGCATCATCCAGTGCCTTTTCGCTTACTATTCGACGCCGTTTACAGCAGAGTGATCTGTCCGCAAGACGTCCATTGCTTCGTCTACCCTTGACGCAGAACAACAGACGACTCCGCCGCGAATGGTGCGATGAAAGAAGGATGTGGACGGCAGAATGGAATGAAATTATTTTTACTGAGGAGTCACGCTTCTGTCTGCAACACCACGACGGTCGGGTTCGAGTCTGGAGACACCGTGGAGAGAGGATGCTGAACAGCTGCTTTATGCACCGCCACAGTGGTCCTGCACCGGGTATTATGGTATGGGGTGGTATTGGATATCATTCTCGCACTCCTCTAGTACGCATTGCCTGTAATTTAAACAGCCAGCGCTACATGTCCGAGATGTTGGAGCCAGTTGTCCTTCCTTACCTTCAGGGGTTGCCCACAATCATATTTCAACAGGATAATGCGCGACCACACGTGGCACGCATTATCCAATGGTTCTTCTTCAATCGGCAGATTTAATTGCTTCCCTGGCCGGCTCGCTCTCCGGAACTTTCGCCGATAGAAAATATGTGGTTGCTGAACGATTGACCCAGATTACATCCCAAGCTGTCACACCAGATTAACTTTGGCAACTTGTGGAAGCTGCTTGGTCTACTGTACCCCAAGGGCACATCCAAAGTCTCTTTGAATCAATGCCAAGGCGTGCGGCAGCGGTGATCTCCAGCAATGGCGACTTCTCTGGCTACTGATTCTGGAAGGAACCACACTTCACAGAATTCTATAAATTTAATCATTTGATACTCTGTCAATATGTTATCTACTAAATAAATTTTGTTGTGATATCTCTTGTCTTTCTTGGTGTTGCAATTTGGGTGGCCAGCTGTGTATAACACAATACTTCTAATGCAGTAAAAAAAATCTTAAAGAAATCCACAAATAACCAACTTAAATGTTTCCAAACTAAACCTGTTTTAAAGACAGCAAAATGGTCATTAGCACAACGATGAACAACATAAGAATGCTGAAGTGAGGAAATGCTCCACATTTTCTTCTCTCTCTGCAGAAAAACAAGTGGATCACATGTCTATAAATTTAATCATTTGATACTTGGTCAACATGTTATTTACTAAACACATTTTGTTTTGATATATCTTGTCTTTCTTGGTGTTGCAATTTGGGTGGCCAGCAGAGTAGTTCTCGAGTGCTTTGTTGATATCAATTAAATGAACAAATGAATAAAAACTTAGTAAAGAGAATTATTAAATTAGAGTATTGCATTTTGTAATTATTATAAAATGAATGTTTCAGAAATAAAATTGCTACTTTAACTTGTAAAATGAACATAGTATAAAAATAAATGATTAAATAGAACAACTATACAGAATTAATGATACTTCTAAGGAATATTGTAAGGGAGTTTGATTCTTGGAGTTTTACGCCTAATGAAAGTTTCTTAAATTTCGCCCTATGTCCATTGTCTTGAACTATCCTTACGCATATCTTTCCTAATTCTTTTTAACTACTCATGTATACTTCCATTATCAAATTTTTAATAAATGTAATCGATGCCCTCTCGTCTAGGAGATACTACGATACTTATTTCTAGCTGCTCAATGTCTGTGTTACCTCCTGGTGTAATGATTAGTAACGTAACATACGTTGGGTGCAAAGGCGAATCAAACCCTTAGTGAGGCCTGAACAAAACTTAATGAAATATAAAATAATGTTGTTTAATATTTGCATCAGTAGTACAGAATACGATGGTCAATATATTAATAATGGTGTTATGAAAGAATTTCTCCTATAAGAAAAATATCTAAAATATTTACTGTTATATGCATTAATCAGTACTTAAAATTTAAATGTTTCGTTTATAGTTTTCATTTCAGAAAATCCGAAGTTGAATACCAACTTAGCAGTCCACCCTCAGAAATCACTCTTTGAAATACCTTTCTCCAATATTTACTTTTTTCCAAATGAAGAGTTTATAGAGCTGTACTCTCTTCGGTAGCATAAACTAGTATCAAACTCTGCTAACAGACTTGGAGCGAATCATCGCTTAGTTTGAAGTAACAGCAGAGTCTTGAAAAGGTAAAACAACCTTTTTATCAGATCGAAAATTTAACATTAAAACGCTTTTCCATGCTTTCAAATAAGTCCTACTTGTGGTGATGTTTCTCAAAGTAACACTAAGATTCAAAATAAAACTAAGCCTAATAGAAAAATCTAAACCATTAATTTAACGTGAATTTAACTCAAAATTTATCACTGGCGTAACAACTTAAATGTCGGCAGCAATAATTCAAACGCGAAGAATTACAACCGTATCAGAGCTGGTGAAGCTAGCGAAGTGGGTTTGAGAGGCAGAAACATGATCTCTCCTAAAATACAAAACCTTCGACATGTTCAAACTGATTTCATTCTTGTGAAGAAACTGAAAGGAGAAGTGGCAATAGAGCTGAAATTATAAGTAACTGGTTACTTGAAATAAATATAACCCTAGAATATTCCCCATCAGAATTTAAAAAATCGCAATGAAGATCTTCAATGGCATTGACAAGATTTTAATTCTAAGCCTAACTGTGAGCCAATACTTAAAAGCATAAAACTTACAAACTAATGCTAACTTTTAATTTTAAGGACGATCCCCATCATGTGACACTTTTTCAAGATATCTGAAAAACATTTCACTGGAAACGTTTAACATTTCACACACTTTTACTTACCATTTCCATTTTAAAAAAACCGTTCAGACACCTTGCATTTTCTCTATGATTTTATTTCTCACCCGTTGCACTCGGGTAAATATATTGCAATGTAAGAGTGTGTTCCACTGTACAAGTATTCCATTTTTATTTCCTAATCGAATTACTTAGGCATATTAGGCTTCAACGAATATCTTACTTTCAAAACTATTCCTAATGTCGTAAGCTTAAAATTTTGCTGAACATCAGTGTTGGCCGGAGATCCTAAATTTAATTACATATATTCACAACGTTAGCTTTAACTTATTTTATGAGAACTTGCTAGCTCGCAATTAATTCTCTCAGATATACATCAACAATTTTCTCCTGCAAAATTGTTAATGAAGCACTTTTACATTTACAAACAGTTAGCAAACATATTTCTTGAACCATTTACAAATAATTTATATTCAAATGATTATAAATTTGTACATTACATCACATGGTACAGATTTTCTCTATTTACCAAGTACCAAAATTTTCTCAATACAGTCTTTTGGACCAGTATAATACCACTTTCACAATATCATTTCTATACTAAAACTAAAATCATTCCGATAATTGCATAACTAAATTAAAAGTTTATTGCTACATTTAAATCTGAAAAGTTCTCAGTTGAGGCGAAACCAAAATTTACCAGCAGCCGTTATAGTGTAGATGTAAGTCAAAACGTGAGACCGCTTTTCTGCTTGGTCGCATTGTTGGGAACTCCCTCTGGGATACCTGAGCCTTCATCGGCTGATGTGTCTATCGATGTACTGTTAGAGCCCTTCTTTGGTTATTTTGGAACTATCTCTATTGCCGTGGCCCATCCTCCATCGGGCGATTTCCGCGTGAAATTTGCTTTCGTATTCACTGTGACTTTTTCTCGCCACGTGGATTCTTGGGCGTTGACTTTTCACCCGTCACCGCTGATTACTCAATTATTCGTTACATCTGCTATATTCTAGTAAATCTCTTCTCTTTGTGGAATCTTTTTTTTCAGTTATCTGAAACCCCTTTATATACGTCAGTGGCCTTCCTTTTGATTCGTCGCTCTTGGGTCTTTTCAATTATCCTATTTCCGGCCTCCTTTCATTTTCTTTCCATTACTTGCATTCCCAAAGTTGATGGTAAATTCGTCATATTTTCGGACAGTTCTTCGTTGTTCCGGCTAGGTGATTCCTGCAAAACATCCTTAAGAGATTCATATCAGCACGTTCTCAATTTCTCTTTATGGTTTATCAATGTCTGCTTTTACAGTTTCTTCATCTGGAGCTGTTAACAAAACTATAGAGTCACTAATTCACTCAATCGAATATGGGCATTCGAATTTATTATAATATTTCCCCAACTTAATTTCCGGGGCGCATATAAGCAAAATGTACACTGCTAGAACAACGGCTTGGGTTTGGCCAATGACAATCCAGAGAAAGTCACCTTTAACTCCGCCCACACTCGTGATGTCATATTTCTGACGTTTGTTTACATTCTGTTGGAAGTGCGTTCGGTGAATGAACAGCATTTTTACTTTGCAATGTAAATTTGCTATAGTGATGCTATTTTTTTAAAATTTTTCTTTTAAAGTATTACTTCCTCACTGTTCCAGAAGCAACATAAATTTTGGTCTCAAACTTTACAAAATTTCGCTCTATATGCGTGCGTGGGTATACACACACATAGACATATTTTCAATATATAATCATATGTAAATTATATGTATCAACATATGTGTGTGTCTGTGTAAGCGTGTATATATTATTATTTATATATACTTCTCCTTTTGGTTCATTTTTCAGAATGTCATATTTCTAGCGAATAATCTAAAAAGCTTTTTTCTCTTAATATTTCACATCTTCACATTCAGATTTTTAAATAATTGAGATGAGTGTTTTCATATTTAATATTTCTGCACAACTTGAATTATCACCTACTAATGGTTGTATTTAATTTTAGATAAAGTGTTAGTTAACGGAAGTTAGATAGTTAGAACGTTAGATAGTTAACGGAAAATTTTCATTCAATTAGCTTCACAAATTTATTTTATGCAGTATTTTAATTTAATAAGTACTAGTATTGATAAATGAATTTCCATTGCTATCTTTGTACTTTTAGTTTAGAATTCAATTTTCAATGCATGTGATTATTCTCCTTTCTGGCCCTCAACCCACAGCCCAACAGTGGCTGAGTGGTAAAGTCGCTGGAACGCTAATACACTCACGTTTGTGAAAATTGCAACACCAAGAAGGAATCGTCATAATTGAATGCAATTTAATACACAGTTGAGTGGTAGTGGTACAAATAAATGATTAAATGTTCAAAGCAAACAAACAAGAACAAGAGATCAGAATCAGTATTTTGTGTGGCCACCACGCGCCGCAATAAGTGCTGCTACACGACGTGGCATGGAGTCAAACAAAGTTTGAATGTCTGACTGAGGAAGAGCATTCCATATCGTTTGTACGCGTACCCAAAGTTCGTCTGCAGACGCAACAGGACGAGGATCACGAGCAAGACGCCGACCAATGACATCCCACACATGTTCAATTGGCGACATATCCGGGGAACACGCAGGCCAAGGAAGAAGCTGTACCTGCTGCGCTGCAAAGAAGGATTTAACAATCCGAGCAGTATGAGGGCGGGCATTGTCCTGTTGAAATACAGCGCCTGGCAAGCTTTGAAGGAAGGGAACAGCTTCGGGCTGTAGAACTTCACGGATATACCGGTTGCTGTTCAGATTGCCCACAATTCGTAGCAATTGAGATCGTCTATGATATGCTATGGCGCCCCAGACCATAACTCCGGGTGTTCGTCCACTGTGGCGTTCGATAATGCACTCCGGAAGGTGGCGTTCACCGGCATAGCGTCTGACACGAATGCGGCCATCATGGTACCACAAATTAAAGCGGGATTCGTCAGAAAACACGACATGCTGCCAATCAGCACGCCAGTCTCTATGCTGATTGGCCCATTGTAGCCGCAGGCGGCGATGGTCGTGCGTTAGGGGGATCCTGTATAAAGGAGTCCGTGCGCGCAGTCCACACTGCAGCAGACGTCTACGAATTGATGAAGCACACAATGAAACACCTGTAGCTATTGACCACAGTGCTGCCAATTGTCTAGAGGAAGCTGTACGGTCCGTCCGCGCCATGCGGACCAGGTGTCTATCATCGCGAGCTGACGTCACATTTCGGGGTCCACTCCCGGATTTCCGAGTTGTCCGACACTCGTCCGTCCACTGCTTCCAAACGCGCATCACTGTGCTGCTGTTACGCTGCACACGAGAGGCTACTGCACGATACGACAATCCAGCTTCACGAAGGCCGATGATTCTCCCTCGTTCAAACTCTGTAAGTTGTTCAAATCTCGCTCTCTTTCGTCGACGAGGCATAAGTACAGATTGAGTTAACGTTTACCACTAGCAGATAACCACCGATAACCATACACGCCTCGCTACAGCTGTCTATTTATTCGGATCCATCAGCCGTTCAGAGGGCGCTGCTCAGCATACGCATGCGCTACGGATTTGCAATTCTAATCATTTGCATATCATGCGCTACTTTGCATTTCCTGAAAATTTCAGCTCACTCGCGTAAGTCCTTCATGGTGTTGCAATTTTCACAAACGTGAGTGTAGTTCGATCTGAGTTTGATTCTAGATAGACAGGCTGGCTGCATGAGCACTTACGTGGTTTCCCACATGCGTAACACGGACATGAGGTAGTTGTTTTCCTTAGAAAATATTCCACGAAGACATCCCTCCCGCGTAGACACCTTACATGCTTTCCATAATCAAATAAACCAGTCCAACCTGTAAACAAAACAACTCCTGAACTTCATATCTGTCAATCAAGTGACATTCATTCGTGCAAAAAACTGCCATCATATACACTAAATCAAACTCGGGAGTTATTATCAATTATGCTTACAGAAACAAAGTAATTAATACCAACTTTTGTTAATTACTTTGCATTATTAGAAATATTTGAATAAATTCCTGACCTTTAATAAATACAGTGAATCCTTTCTAAGATGACCACCAGCAGTTCTTCATAATTTTAATTTTGTGTAGTGCTTATCATCTCAAAGAGAAGACGTTCAGTACCAAAATTTGTTGGTATATTGAGAAATGGTCAGTTTCAGAGGTGATCACAACGAAAAGGTTTACTGTGTTATCATAATCTGTTCCTGATCTTTTTGCAGGGTTTGGTTTATGTGGTTATGACAAAGCCTTGAGGACTGTGTGCCTAAGAAGACGGATGTCTTCGTGGAGGATTTTCCAAGGCAAATAGGCTCGAATACATGTTGCACATTAGGAAAACCACGAAAATGTCCATGCAGCCAGTGCTTTCATGGAATTCGAATCTCAGACCTAACTACCAGTGTCCAGCGACTTTACCGCTCGCCCCTGGTGAGCATATTTTTTGCAGGGAAAGAAGTGTTTTCTAAGTGTAGGACATATCAATCTTAGTCCACGTTAAGATTTGATATAGGAAATGAATAATGTTGAAGCTGAAATTAAAATTGTATAAATTTCAATGCCATGCATGTAATGTGAAACTCAAATTTAATTTCCTGCGATGTGATTTTTTTTTAATGTAAAGATCAGGATCTGGTATATTGATACATATATATAAATTTTATATATAACATTAAGTCCTATATTTGAGTATAATACTGAAACATGCTACACATATGAGAAAATAAACATAGTGCTTCAAATATTATGGAATATTTATCCCTGATTTAAGGGAATATGATGTTACATACTGCTCCAAATCCACCAAAAAAAATGTATGATATTCAAAAAATTAACATAATGATCTTTTGCTCAAATGATAAAAACTTTGGAGAACATAGATACTAATTAGAAACATGCTAAATACGAGGCCATTGGCATCCACATAAATGCACTATATTAATTTTAATACTGTTTTAGGTTCTTACGTATTATCCCGTTGGCCGGCATATGTAGCATGATTTAGTGCCAATTATGGATGACAGTGCTCTATAGTAATTCCATAGAAATGATTGGCACTTGGTGACTATTGCCGAAATTTCCACAAACGATCGATGGGATAATATATAAGTACCCTATTTTATACTGACATGAATGAAAACTAAATTTTTTATCACATATCTTGTACCACAAAAATCTTCGTTTGGCCCTTGCTTTGGTTTATTTCATTATAGCAAAACACTCGAGTGATATTTGCTTACCAGGAAGTACGCTTTCTTGGAGGACTTTCAAAAGGAAACTAGATCTTATACACATTACACTGGAGGAAACCATGAAACTGCCCATGCGGCCAGCGCATTCGGCAAGATTTGAGCCTCGGAGTGAACTGCTAGTATTCATCGACTTTACCGCTCGGGTGCTGTGGTCTGACCGTCGGTCTTATTAAACTGGAATTCATCTATATTTTTAAAGGTCCAATCAGAAAAATGCCCACATTTTAAATAAGAAAATTCTCGTGCTTTAGTACTGAACTTTATAAGTTAATCAAATCATACTTATGAGAGGTTAGGCTGGGTGTAATACAATCTTCCTGTATGTGTACCTGTACAGTTACTTAGGTTGCTTAAAGTGTTACAGCGGTAGCCATTAGGAGCTAGACACATAGAACAATATTGAGCAGTTATTTGAACAAAGTTAGTCGACGTGTCTGAGGGTACTGCTGCACATTCTGCCATAATGTTTTGATGAAGGACCTCTGGCTTAACCGGTTTCCTGTACTACACAACATTCCTCAAATTTCTTCAAATCCATTTTGGTTCACTGTCATGTGTCACTTATATGAGTGATTACCGACTTGTTAAGAGAATACCATATTACAAAGATAATTCAATAAAACCAATATAAAGATATCATTTTTAAAGTTTGTATGTAATTTTCTGACAGATCCTGTATGTAAAGTTGTACTTTTCATTAGACCCACCTATTAATCAATTTAAGGGTATTACTGTACAAAATATATATGAAACTGAGCTGATAAATTTTCATAATTTGTCCCTTTTTGTTTGCTTTTCATATATACTTTTTAATACTTTTATTTTTGATGTTGCTTTACATGACGACAGTTTAAACGTAAAAAAGCAGAGAACAAAAGAAATTCACACTGAAACTAAATTAGTCTGAAGATTAATGATGATGTAAAATAAATAGTGTAAATAGTGGCTAATTTATCAAAATTACATAAGAAAACAAATGAATAATTAGTATATTCAGATTTTAATTACAAGTAAAAATTTTATATTCATAACAGTAAAAATGCATATAGAAAAGCACATAAATACAATGTTATTATTTTATTACTTGCAACCACCTCAGTAGAACTCGTCAAATTTTTAAAATGTGCCCAACTCTGGCAATTATGCTCATAACAATCTTTTAATAGAGCAATGTCGCCATTTTCGTATACATTCTTTAGATTGTATTCCAAGTTCCAACAATTTTTATAAACAAATCGTGATATTTTTTCCTTAATTTTAAAATATGCACTTTGAAATTTGCCAACGATGAGAGAAACTACGGTCAAAATTCTACAGGAATACAAAATTTTTCCAAAAAATTTCTAAAGGACACAAGGAAATGCATTTTGTAGATAGCAGATGCTGCTGAGGTTTACGCGATGCCGAGTCTCTGAAATCCTTTAATGTTTTTTTCTAGCAAAACAAATCACTTGGGAAAAAGGATAGAGCAAACAAATTACGGGAAATTTAGAGATGAACAAGTTTTATTTTTTCAATGTATTATGTAATCCGTACTTAATAATTAAAATTTATATCTTGAATTGCTAAAATATGTTTTCTTTTTTTAATCTGATAATGTTAGTCAACTTATGATAAATATCAATAATCTGGGTATCTGTTTAAGAAAAGTTGTGAAAACCATCAACTTGCATCCAATGAGTAATTTTTGCCTTTTCATGCGTTAAACCCAAATTGAGCCAAGGTAGCTGTATTAATACATACGTACCATTAATCTTACGGGCAGTACACTGTATTCTTTTATGTTCTGTAATATTTAGTTTGTGCTGAAATTATGTAGTGACAATAATTCGCTTAAGATAGAAATTTTTCAATGTTACAAGTTTACATTTTGGTTAATTTTTTTTATGTAATGAAAAGCAGCACGCTAAAAATATAAAAATGTATATTTCGGAGTTCTTAAATTTTGCAGTAGTACTAAGCATTATTTTTTAATTATTCGATGGCCATTCTAGAAATAAATAGTTTAATTCTGTATGCTGGGGAAAAAATTATTTCTGAGTGGCATAAAAATCAGAATTTTGAAACTGTTGTAGAAAAATCATTAAAAATACTTATTTTTAAAACTCTAATGCTATAAAAACAGGTTAGCATGAAATATCTAAGAAATAGGTAACTTCTGTTATTATTAAATTCATATTTGTGATCATTATGTATATACAATCATTCTTATGTAAAGAAATGTTACATGATATCTTAGACCTCTGCTTTTTAAACTCCATCTATTAATCTGAGAATTAGATTATTTCACTATAATAAATAAATAAGTTTTAATAAATGTATTATAGACGCCAATACGTTTCTTTTCTGTAACATATATTTTGAACATTTTAATTAAGTAATTTTTTACTCTTCAGTTTTTCATGAATAATGTACGTATATATTTTACTTCCTAATTCATGAAGAGAAATTAACATTTAAAGAATGAATTATACACTGAAAGTATTTTGTAAAAGAAGATATTGGAAAAGGAAATCATTGCAATTCATAGAACTACAAAAATAAATAAAACTTGATAATTAGTATGATATTGTTCTTATTTGTTAAGAATGGATATTAAATTACGGATAATAGAATGGATTTCTAAATGTGAAACACTTATACGAACAATAATACTTATTCATAACATTCTGATCTTGATTTCTGTACTTAATGTAAATACAAAGTATTTATGACAGCTTAGGTCAACTGATATTAAATAGATACAGCGTGATCTTAAGTTTAATATATTTATTAAAAGATAATGATATATATAGTATGGATTTTAATTTAAAACTATTTTCACATATCTTTAAATGACCTAATTTTAACACATACTCTTCTGTTATCGGGACAGGATTCAGAGATGTATATATGTATCCACATGTGGTTTTGATTTCAGTTCAGTTTAGTAAGGCAAAGCATGCTAGGACTATCTGCCTATGGGAAGGAGTACCTTTGTGGAGGACTTTCTAAATTTCTAAAGGAAACTTGATGGTATACACTTTACAAATTGGGAAAACCACGAAAACTCCCAAGAACTCAGCCCATTTACCTGGATTCGAACTTCGTGTTCAAAGATTTTACCGCTCGGCCACTGGTGTGCCTATATATATATGTATATGTGTGTATACACACATATACATGAATGCATACATACATTTCTGAATTCGATAATAGAATAGTACCTTTTAACCATACATCTTACAGTGTAGATTAATTTTATATACTATCACCAATAATTCATTTTATTATCATTAATTTTTATACTAACAATTCAATTTCAATTGCAGTCAGTTGATTTATGACTCATCTTATATATATAAATAAGTTGTTTCAATATAAAGATCACAATGTAAATTACATAGCATATTTACAATAATTATTAATTACTCATACGGTATAATGTATAAAATCAGGCAGTAAATTGTAAAAAAAAATACTTTTAATGAATTTGGAAATAAGTGAATAATAATGTGCATGTCATTAGATTTGTTAAATGCACAAACTTCACAGTTAAAATACATACGAATGTTAGAAAATCAATATCAAACGCTTCTTCTAAAAATAATGTCGGTTCAAGATATATTTTATCGAGTCCATTCATCGGTAGAACTCCAGTTAATTAGTCTTTAATATGGTCAAAATGTAAAATTTGAAATGTTAATTTAAGTTAATTTTTTAATCAATTCAGTTTTGGTTGATGTAAATATTGTATTTGATTAGATGTAAAGGACTATAAATACACATTCAAGCAAATCACTTGAGGGTATGGTTTCCTGGAAATAAAAGTATACTTATTGGATTCAGTTCAGCGTTATAACCTTAGAATAGGTAATGATACCTCATTGTAGGCATTTTCGATAGTCTTGAAATATGATAACTGGTAATATATCTTACTAAATTTAGTTCTTGCTAAATTATGTTCAGCATCACTTAGCATTTGCAGTTTTATAGCTAAATTAGATTTCAATAGGTCTATTACATTAGGCATTAAACAGTTATTCAGTATTATTTTCTTTACATTTCAACAAAACAATGAACTTCATTTCTAAGAATGCATACTGAGCAATGAAAATCATGTATGCTTTACCAGAACCATAATGCCAGTTAATACTGATTTAATCTTCATAGATATGCATATCCAATAGTTCTGAAATATCAGAGCTGGTAGCATATCTTAAATACATTCTTCAATATGTTTATTACAGCGGATTATTACTATTAGTTTATTACTTATTCGTCATTATAATCTTTTAACAATACAATAATCTTTTAACACATTTTAATCGTTTTAACAATAAAATGAAGTAGAAAGCATACTAAATCCAAAAAAGAAATCAGATCGCAGTTAATAATGTTTTAAATATTCATACTGATATATATGAAATTCATTATAAGGATTTTCTGACACACACTATGTTAATTCATTGCAATGGCAACTGGTGGTATTTTGATTCAGGATATTTCCTGCATTAATTACTGTCACAAATTAGCATTTAACCAAGAAAAGATAATTTTACTTGATTTAATTCCCGCAGGTACATTATATATATATTAGATGATTTAATCTTCATCACTTAAAAGTTTCTGATTATAAAAATGCAGAATAATTTGCAAACCACATTTTACATGCATCTTCCAGCCATTAGTAACTTCCATGTGACTAGATGTAATTTGTATTGGAACAGTAGAGTAATCCTTAATATTCCGAAACAAACATTAAATCGTTATATACAGATATATATGCATATATATAAACATTTTCATTCCGAAAAACTAAATATACATTCAAAGAACGCACTTCGTAACGCCAAACAGCAGAATGTAAACAGAAATGTGACATCACTCATGTGGGCGGAGTTAACGCTGACCCTTATATGGACTGCTATTGGCCAAATTCAAGCCGTTGCCCTAGCAGTGTACATTTTGCTTATATGCTTCCGGGCGCATGAAAGTGAATGTTCCACCTTAAAACCAACTTCCCTTGTTTTATTCTCATAATAAAATTTTTTGCTTTTCTCTAGCCTTATCCGAATATCTGACCGCATTATTAGCCAGGTTTTGGATATATTCCATCTGAAACTCTACAGTTCTCTTAAAAGAATAATATATCGGGAAACATACCCCATGTTTAACAGGAAAATCATGTTACATTTCTGGTTTGTACATTTCTGCTGATGCTGTGGGTCAGATTGCTGAGCCTGTCATTCCGAAGGCTGCATCCGATCCTGCTTTTTCGCCAACATATCAGGTATTTGTAGTTACCTGCTTGGGTAGTTTATATAGAAAACAAGGATGACAAGATCTAAAGAACTAGGAGTATCTAAAGAAATGAAAAGATATTCCTTCGAGAAAAATAAACCCAAAATTTCTAAGTAAGGCAAAGAGTGCAAATCTGAGAAGTGCAAATACAAGAAACTGTAACTATGACTATAAATGTACAGTGTAGATTGAGACGAGATCAAAACTAATCAGAAAACCATAATATTTTGCGTAGATTACGGGGAAGACGATGTGAGTGGCTGGCGGCAGGTAGCGCCTCTAACTCCGACCAATGGTTGGTACATTTGTGAGGTTGCGTAATATTTACTGAGTTTTTGCTCAAAACATATTTATTACAAATACAGGACGCTCTTTAAATGTAATTCATGTATAGCATAGAACAGTTATTGAAGTGAATTATAGTCCTCGTGTTGTGAGGTACCTGCTAACGAGGGTCTCTCTAGTCTAGAGTTCAAGAACTTTCTGTCGTGTTGTTCGGTTGGACAAAATCTACAGTCTCAATTAGCCTCCCTCCTTAATTTTTCAGTAGTATTTTACATCTTCTGATTCGTTATATCTGTCTCTTGTACTGTCAACTGAAAGGAATTATTACATGTGCGATGTTAGAACATGTCGTCTCGCACATCATAAATGCTTGTAAACAGTGACTTGCGGGGACCGCAAACACGATTTTCTCATCTTTGTGATGTCCGTCCCATACTTTCCTCTAGTATCATCGTGATGATACCTGAAAAATAGGAAAATGCACATGTCTGCCTAAGGAGTTTGACAAATATTTGTTTTGTCGTGATTATTACGTTTCAAAGTATCAGGAGAGCGAATATTCATGTCGGTGTTCAACAGAAGTGCTGGTTTCACCACGTCAGTTGTGACCGAAACAAATTTACCATGAATGGATGATTTGTACGTTGCATACCGAAAGAGTCTTAAGATTCAATTGAGTGTTGTGCTCTAATTTGCCGCTACACGCAAAAGTTGTTAATGTATCGATGATTTTTTTTTTGTAAATCTACTTGTGATGCTTACTTAACACAGTTTCACGCGGCTGGTACACAAAATTAAACACAAGAGCAATTTGACTAGATAGTCTTCACTCTTATTTAATTTTTTACTTTTTTACTTTATTTATTGCACTTTATTTAACACACTTTTTTATTCTAATAATGCGGAAATTACCACAACATACCGAGCCATTCCACACGGCTGTCCCAAGAGCGAAGTTGTATTCACCACTCGAATTGTTGCCACATGCAACAAAACATAAAGAGAAACTTTACATTCCAAAACGATAGATCAAGATTAATTACATTACACTTCCGGTTGAAGCGAGCTGGTAATTCAGCCATTTAATGAATAAACCAAGCGATCTTATTTTTTGTAAATTCTGCAATATTCACATGAACAGTTAGTAATCCAAAATGAGTGAGAAAATCGGCGTGTATTATCGGACTTGAAACATCAGGTTGTAAGGTTTTAGTTTAAACTAACAAAGTCTTATTTTAATTTGCCTTTTTTCTATCTGTTCTTATTCCAACTTTCCGTTAGAATAAGCGCACGTTTCAGCTTTATGCTAATTTGAAGTGGAGAAAAGTTTTTATTTAAACGGTAGGTAGGAACCTCTCAGTGTGAGAGAGCTTTTAGTCTCAGACCACTGCTCAACGTTCACCTGTTCAACGTTCGCCTTACTAGCTAGTATTTAAATTCTAAGCCGTAGCGCTGTTACGCTATTACTTATTGAAGTAAGTCTAAGTGCGTTAGTATTAGTTAAATCTTGCTACGCGCCATTTAGTTTAGAGGCCAACCTCGCGTTTATAGCTCTGTGAGCAACGACTACTTAATTTCTAATTAGCTTTAGTTTAAATTATCTGATTCTTCAGTTTAGACCCAAGTGCGGTCATTATTTTCTGTATCCCTCCCGAGTTGGGAAGTGGCTGTATATAATTGTGGTTTAATAAAAGAGGATTTTAAATCCTTCTTACGGGCAGTTCTTCTACCACTTAACCCCAGTTTTCTACCACAGAACATAGCTGCATTCAGCTCCCTATTCAAGATCAAGACTTGAAGTTTTCACGAAGATGTTCGCCAAGAATATGCACAGAACACTCAGTCCTGACACTGGCGCCCGAAGAAAAATGAGAGGAGGGCCTGAAAGACAAAAAGAGGAACCTGAGATACCTGCAGTACCTTTGCAGAACCCTGAGATACCACCTCCTGCCCTAGAAGGATTTGGCTACATCGTACAAACCATGCGGGCAGCCATGAAGCCAGCGGCAAGTTTTGACGGCAAGTCAGCCGTAATAAATTCCCTGGAAAAGCTAAACTCCCACTTCATGTTATATCCAGTCTATGAATTTCAGAAAGTCACTCTTGCCACCAGCGCTTTGAAGGGCCAAGCGCTAAATTGGTTCAAGGTTTGTTCTAATTCTTCTTCCGCAGGTTTATTCTGACTGGACAAAGTAATTGCAATTGAGATCATTGCAACACTATATTATTTCTGAATTATGTGTAAAATTAAACTTAAATTTAAGGTAATTCTTGCGTACATATATGTACATATTACCAAACTTGCATATAATGCACATTTTGCTCGATGAACTCTAAAAATAAATCTCTCTGAAATAATGTAAACTTAATTCTTTATCTCTGTAAATTGCAATATTTTCAATTCTTAATGCATTATGTTCCAGAAATTAGTTTATCAGAATAAAGTTTAGTACGCATATATGAATAAAGGTCAAACATATGAGTAGATGAGTAAAGGTCAAAAATGAAATCATTAAAAACAAGGGTCAGTTTTGCACCATCATGGTAAATCTAGCTCGGAAAACGCAGTAGTTTTAGTTGATTTACCGTTATGGATATAATATATACCTTTCCTTTGTAAATACGCAACAGTAAAAAAGTTGTTTCAATTTATCTTAGAGTACATTTATTCAACACAATGAAAATCCCTCGTCAGGTTTTGTGATGCTACCAGAAACTGCATTCGCTTCCTTACATGAAGCGTCACTTAACGATTTAAATGAACATTATACTTCATTATTCATATGTCAAACGATAAGCTTTTCTTGTCATTAGTTTTTGTCAGATTGCCAATTATTAGGTTTTACACAACAAGGTGGATAGCAAACGCATCGATTAGTTTCTGCAAAACTAATCTCCGAAAATACTGCATTTAGAGGACGACCGAGCGCTGAATGGTGTTTTCCTTCTTTCAGTTGATAAGTAATTTCAAAAGAAGAGCTCACAGATATTTCAGTGGGGTAGCATGAACGGAAATCCCTTTCCGAACAGAAATTGATGATGCAATCAATCATCAGACTTTTTTTAATTGCTGTGATTAATACGTTGGATGTAGTGAACACAGAAGTAGGCTAAGTACTGCTGAAAAAATAACGTTGTAGGTGATAAAGTTGCTTTCAGCAAAAGCTTTCATTTCGGATATCTGCGAGAGGAAAAAGAAAGCAGAAATAACTTATTTGCAGAATTTTTCCTTGAGGCTAGGTCTGAAATGACTGTTAGTTACTCTGTTTCGTTTATGTTTTGTATTAACATAAGAAGCAACCACTGACAGGAATTCTCCAGTTTTATATCAGACACGCATTGTTTTTACTCTGTATTAATTTTTTAAATCAAATCTGAAAACGTTTAGCCACATAACACTTCTTCTGCAAGAATGTCCGGTATTTTTCAAGAAGATCTTAGCGAAATCTTCTCATGTATTTGCGAATCTACTTTACATTTCATTACAAGGAAATATCAAGTAAGTAGCAAAATTATCTTATTTCAAACACTATTTTGTTAACATCATCAACATTAGTATTCTGCTTTATTGCAGGAATCGAGTATGAAAAAGAAATTGTATGATATTAAAGAAAGCTAACTATTGACATTTTTGCTAAACACATCATAAATTATAAATTTAATCTGAAATTTGCTGTTTTTAATACGCTAAGCAGAAATGAAACACCGTTGTTATTAGAGTAAATGGAAACTCGAGTTTCAGTTATAATAATAAATTGACTCAAATAAACTTGTATAAATGAAAAATGTGCAATATTTGCCTCGCACTGAATATAGGTTCTTTAGTTTGCCATCAAGAAAAATAGAAGCAAATGAAACTACGTAGGTTATCATTTTTTATCTCCTTGTACGAAGGAAATAAAGTATTTTAATAACGAAAAATTCCGAGTACCATATTTGAACGAAAATATCCATTTTGACCGCTACTGAATACATTTTAAAGATGTTTTTGAGTGACATTTGTACGCAAGCATATGTATATAAGTCTTCTGCAACATGCAGCTGTTCACCTTCCTTTTTGTTTGCAATCGGCCGCACCAGAAGTATATATAAAGAAACATAATAATAGGCTAAAAATTAAAAACAAAATTTTTTAAACTTATCCTGCGCTATAGCTGCAGGATTGAACTAAAACAAACTGAAAACATCTTAAGTTAATATTAAATTGTAATCAAAGCAAGGCAGTTCCTCTGCAATAATTACAACCGTGTATAAGATTTTTATGAATACTTATTTTAATTTTTATTTTTTTAAATATTACGTTAAACCTCTTATATGCTGTTATATACTTTTATACACTGAAAGTGTAATTTTAACTGTAAAAAAATTATTGTTTTAACTGTATTTGATGTTTTATATTTCCCTATATCTTTGAATTTTTATGAAAATATTTTGAGTATCTATGTATTTTTGCCTTGTCGCGAAATAAGGATTGAATTAATTGAATTAGAAATACATCTCTAATGAACTTTGAGGAAATAAGCGTTTCGTATTAGCAGCAATTATTGTCGCCAGGCTGTCTCGGACAGAGGAGAATGCTTACGAGTAGCGTATGCGCACTAGGTAAGAGGCGTTGAATCGTCTATAAAAAAACTACTTCTTTATTACTTTTTTTAATTTCTTTTATACATCTTTTTAGATTTATTATAGAATTTCAATAGGACATATGGCAACGATTAGATAATTCTTCAGATTATGTAATTTTTGTGTATTCTGAGTTACAAAAGGAACGAGACGTAACGCTGGTAATTGAACCTAGCGCCACAGTGCAGCTATAGTAAATAAATATAGTGAATTTTAAATAACGCACTTATTCTATTGTTGTTTATGCGCTATCGACGAAGTAGATTTAATTCAATTCAGTGCGTTTAAATGTAATGCAGGAAAAATCTGTATAATTTAAAATTTCGTACACGGAACTCATGTGGTGTACTACAGATCAGCCTTTTTTTTTGTTTGTTTGTTTGTTAACCAAACGTTCTCCTATATTTACGAAATTCAAAAATAGTAGTATTCTAAGTGTGTGTGCAAAAATCTAAATACACTCTAGGTAAAAGCTAAAAGCAGTGCCCAGACTGCAATAAACTGTTCTTCCATTTTTTATGGCATTCACTCATATTATAAGGCTGAGCATGATATGTCTTCCTTTATTTACGTTTTTTGTTATTTGCTCTACGTTACTATTAGGTTTGTTTTTTCTTTAGAAAGACGTAATATTTTCACGATATTCTTCTGAATGTAGAAAGGAATACTGTTTAATTTTTTGATTGTCTTACGTACTTTTCTTACTTTTATTAAATAAGCGAATTAATGATTTTACTGTAGTGTAATTATTTACTGAATGCCGTTATCTTTCTTAAAAAAGATTAATCATTGCATTTGCAAGTACAATCGTTAATACAATTTCAGCTTTGGCACATTTTATAATTACAAATATTTTTCTCTTGTAAGTATACAAATTAATCACTGGACTATAAATGAGACGCCTTAAATCATGTTGAATGTAATTTTGCGCATTTTTAATTAATTACACACTTAATTCAATTACATTTAATCCTAAATGTTGAATAACTTCTTATATTCATGGATTAACTGGAAAATTTATGACACAACTATCTCAGTAAAGTATTTTCATAATTTAACCTCTGTAATGAATATGATACTCTTCGTATGGTCTCCAATACATTAAAAAAAAATCTGAAAGATTTCAGATTTTAAATTACGTCCAAAGGCGCGTTTTTTTAACGTTTCGTGTGCTACCTTTTTTTATTAAATATCATGTACTACGTACTCAAACCATAAAATTCAGTTCAAAATCAATATTGCAAAATCATCTTAAAATGAACATATCTTTAGAATTTCCGTTAAGTCTCGTGCGCTGGAGATAAAAATGTTTTTTTTTTCCGTACAGTGTTGCCATTCCTCGCTTTGAAATCATTTAGTTTGTTAATCAGAAATTCGATGAAATGTTACAAAACATAAAATCGATAATAAAGCAAATTTCAAATTCAAAATTAGGGCTTCCAGATGCCCATATTCGCAGTAGGATTACGTCATTCAAAATTCGATGGCTCTAGGTTTTATCACAATGCGAGAAACATGCATACATTTATGCAGATTTTTCATTTTTTTAAATTTAATGCAGAGCGATAACATTTAGTGGCAACAATTTGAAATGTGAAACGGGCATTCAGAGTGAATCGACGCAAAATCGCAAAACGAAAGTAATAGTCCTTCCTGACTAAATCCCTTTGGACTAATAAGTAAGTATTTTAATATATATGAAACATTGTGATAACCACGCTGAAATAAGATAATAGATCCATTAAGCCAGCTGACATGTAATATTTCGTACCTGTTGTTTATGAAGGACACTATCAGATGCCTCCACAAGGTAGCTTAAATATATTTGTAAATTTAGGTGCTAATTTCTAACCTTACTTTGTCAGGACTGAGTGTTCGGTGCATATTCTTGTCAAATAACTTTGGGAAACTCCTTAAAGTCCTTAAGTCCTGGTCTGGAACAGGGAGCTGAATGCAGCTATGTTCTGGTGGTAGATACTGTGATTAAGTGGTAGAATAACTGCGCATGAAAGGGATTTAAAATCCTCTTCTATTAAATCAATATTATTTTTAACCACTTCCCAACTAGGGAGGGATACAGAAAGTAAAAGACCACACTTAGGTCTAAAATGAACAATCAGCTAAATTTAAACTAAAGCTAAATAGAAATTAAATTAATCTTTGCTCACAGAGCTATACGCGGAGTTGGCCTCTAACTGAATGCTGCGTAGCAAGAATTACTAATACTAGCGCACTTGGATTTATTTCAATAAGCAATCACGTAGCAAGCACTATGGCTTAGAATTTAACTGCTAGCTGGTCAGGCGAACGTCGAATAGAGTGACCGTGATCTGAGACTAAAAGCTCTCTCACACTGAGAGGTTTCTACCTCTTGCTTAAATAGAACTTAGTTCCACTTCAAATTAGCATAAGCTGAAAACGCGCGCTTCTTCTAACGGGAAGTTGAAACTGAGAAGAGATAGAAAAATTTAAATTAAAATAAAAATTTGTTAGTTTAACTAAAACCTTACAACTTGTTGAACGAACGATCAGTAATCACCAAGGGCCTCTGCAGATATGACTAGCATATTCAGATTTTTTTTAAATATAAAAATATTTCAAAACTGATAATTTTCGAAGTAGTCCATAAACTGACAAAATGCAAAGGGAAGATATCTAACTGGAAAATATAGTAAATTCAATATCTGAAAACTTTCGCATTTCACCAGATTCTTTTTTCAAATGACGTGCGGTAGATTTATCTTTACTGAAAATCGTTTTAGTACTTTTTTTTTTTCATTTTGCCATTTCATTTTTACAAATTGAATGAGATATACTTCCTCTAAAGTTTATTCCTGAGCAGTATGTGTAATATTTCTGTTTAAATTTCAAATCATATACTTCAGGAACGTTAGTGAGAAATAAATAGATTAAGTGGCATTTTATGTTAGGTGATTAGCAGAAATGTAAAGAAATTGCTTTACCAACAACATTCAAATATTCCTTTTGAAAACGAAAGGAAATTACTAAATCGCTTTAATGTACTGTATGATTAGCCGCAGTAAATTATCATTTAAATAAATTCTGGGAACATAAATATCCAGATATTCCATATATACGCGTTTCGCATCATTCTTATAAAAAACAAAAATTGTTTAATTTTTTAGCCGCTCTATGAAATAAAATTTTTCTTTTTATTAAGTCAATTACCTAAGTAACGAAAATTATTTTCGTACCTCTTTCAGGCATCTGGCAAAAAATAATAAATATATTCTTAGTCACTATAAATTTATAATTAATTCTATGGATATTCTAAAGGCCGACTGTAATAAAACAATTTAAAATTAAGTATTCGCAAACTTCGTCTGGGTTTGCAGCTCCACTTTAGTCTTAATTTTCCTTCAAACATGGGATGATTTATTTCATGTTTTGGGCTCTTGCTGAGATGATTACGCTTCATAAGCTGTTAATTAATTTTTTCAGTATTTATTTTCTTCGCTAGACGTAAAAGATGAAAATTAGACAGCAATCATACTTGTCCCTGCATGCAACAACCTCTGCGTACTTAAGAGTTTTACCATCAAGTTATATGATACGTCTAAGGACTTATGTAAGTGTTTAGCTACTAGTAAAGTTTTAATAATGATGTATTAGTGTTAATTTAAAATCAATTAAAATCTTAAATAATTTCTTCCATTTCATTAATGGTGATGAAAGAGAAAATTTGGGCATTATATAGCATGTTACCGGCAATGTATGAAACACCTGTATTTTATGCATTTTATAGAATGCCTGTCGTTTTCAGGCAAATTACGAAATGTGAGAATAATTATATACTTTTTCTAGGCATTGTAAATAATACACACTCAGTCTATAAAATGAAAAATGCTACTTATGGAAAGTATCAGTGACGGTCTATTATTTAAAAGATTTGCACTACTCAAATATGTAAATGTTATTTTGAAAATATAATGTAAGTATTCCCTTTAAAAATTTTATTCAAAGTACGTATATTTGCATCATATATCATATATATTTGCATCATCCTTTCATATATTTTGCACATTGCTGAAACTGACCGGGGAGGAAATTCCTGATTAGGAATATCTTCATTTGTAAGCAGGTTCTTTGGTCATGATGTAAATTGTGATCTCGCATATAGTTGTTCTAAAATTCCTTCAGAAATTCTAACTCCGTAGAAACCGTCACACTCATTACAACTGCCAATATGTAGCTCGAACCACCTGGTCCACTGCCGACGTCAGGGATGTTAATTCGCACAGTAGGTTTCAAAGAAGCAATGGGAAATTATTTTTCCGAATTCACTTTTATTTTTCACCTCTGTGTTTCCAGATTGATTTTAGAATTAATTTAACCTTGGACACCATTTTTATTTTTGAACCAAAGAGTGCACAAAATATCCATTTCATCATCTTACTAGCATGGCCACAGAGCTATGGATTTTCTGAAGACACTTCGTCTACGCATGTGCATCACTGCTTTACTTAAAACTCACAAAGAGGTAGACAAACGAAATCTCTTCGTTAAGCTTGTCATCATCATATTGGTTTAATCCGCTATCGACTGTAATACCATCCGCGTTTTTGAAGCAGGTTCTTTTTCTCGAAAAAGACTGATTAGTTTAGTTTATCGTTTTTGCATTGATATACTTCGCCGGCCAGTTTTCGATATTCTCTAAATTTTCTAGTTATTCTAAAGAACACAGGCTTTCGTGCATTGCAAAAACTTACACATTAGGATGTATTCATTCAAATACTAGTACATTTAGTGATTGTCGTTTAATGAAAATCTCTTTTCGAATATTTCATTTGGAAAATCAAGATGCAGAGCGGGACGAAAAGTAAACTCTGAACAGACCTCACCATTATCGAATACAGTATACTCTGGTAATCTCTAAAGTTGAACGGTTGCTGTGTATTTCACTTTGAAGTTATGAAATACATTAAGGCAGGAGGTAATGGATTTATTGCTTACTGAGATTTCAGGTAAACTATCTTCACGTATACGTATGTTGGTTGCCCAAAATATGGACCAGTTAATCTTTGTTTCTCTACGAGTCTCTTAAGGGATTTAGAACAAGAATTGATTTGTTTGTAAAGCATGAAGAATACTAGCTAACGATTTGATTGGGCTATGAGTAGGTGATAAGTATGTGTATGCGTCAGAAAAGAATTATTTCATTTTCGTTTCTTTTACAGTCATTTTATTAACTCACCTTGTTTAGGTTGGTTGATTAGGCTAATTGTGAATACTTAATGCGAGGATGCTTTGATGTCTCATGTAGTATTTATTATGGCTTTCGGACAGGGCTTTCTAAAAGCTGCATTGCATATTAAAAGCCTTTTGGAAGAGATTTTGGCGCATGATCTAAAACAACCTATCACCACGAACCACATCGGAGGTATACCATGTAAAGGGAAAACTGGCACTCCGTCACAAACACTGAGGGCTATTAACGAAGAACTCTGCATTCAAGTTCTTTTTTCGATGGTGATTGTTGATTGGTTAAAATGCTTAACTGATTCGTTGATTGGGGTGAATGCGAGAAAGGCCTGGTTGGTTTTGTCGATGGTGATTGTTGATTCTTGATGTATAATCTGCAATAGTTTGCTGAGAGGGCGATCTTGTGTAAATTAATTCTCGTGTATTCTCTCAAATGTTATTTAATATTTCTTTTAACACAAACAGAAAATCTTAGCAGTTAAAATTAAAATAAAAATTCAGAAGAAGTGCAATATCCGAAATAATGATTATATGCCTGTGTCTAAGTTATTTCTATACAATAACCCAGTCAAAACTGAAGAATTTAAATATCAGTGCTTTTTTACATCATATTGTCCTTACTAACTATAAAAATGTTAAGCCGTTTGTAGTGCCTGAAACGTTTCTAAGTTATGAACGCGCGTTTTTAGAGCCGCACATTTTGCTTTTGTACAATAAAATATTAAAGAATATTCATCGCAACAATGCTAACACTCTAGAGCTTTTTTCAGTATGTTTTCTCAGCATTATGACATAATTTATAGACATTTAAAATCTGAAATAAAATGTTCCGTCTCAGAATATCAAATACGATACAGTGGGCAGTCACTGATACTTCGCTTCTATATCACATTTGTTATGGTGGGCCCACGGAAGGAAACATAGCCGTATTATATATGAAACTCTGGAAGCGAAGATCTTAGCGTTTAGCCCACGATATCACACTACAATCATTAAACGATTTTAACATTATGTCTTTATGTCCTTTTGTAAACCTTGATCATCCAATTATCTTAAATTATTTACTTTACTAGGAATCGATACTTTTTTATGAAGAACTACTCCACAGTATTCTCACTGTAGTTTAATCTATTTTAGTCTATTTCCGCCTCTATTCTTTTCCCCTTACTATACAACTATTTTATGACATATATCATGTACAATGGTAATTAATTTTGAGATGAATTTGAATTTTAGAATTCGAAAAACACCAGTAGCTGCCTCATGATTTTGATGCAAGTTCTGGAATCTGGCTTATGTACATGCTGTTTCTCTATAATATGCACAAATTCTAAACTAATGCTCGTTCTACTACTAGGCATCGCCCTATTAAAAATGTCAGACTTTAACTAATGGACTTTTAAATAAACATGAACTAATACTTCTATATTTGAAATAATGTCCTCATGTTATAGCAATAATTTGAACAAATGTAATTTTTATAAAATAAAATTGAGAATTTTTTCACATTTTGATTGACTTCATATTCATTGACATGGATTACCCCAAAAATGCAACTAAATTCATAGGTGATAAAACGAAATTCGCATTTAAAAACCTTCATTTGTGCAGATTACAAAATCGTCTTAAAAGATGCGGAAGGGAGGAAAAATATTTATTATGATCTTCTAAAACTACTGCAAACTAATAAATTTAAAAGAATTGAATATTATTTAATTCCATGGTATAATATTTTCGTGAGCACCAGCCTTATTTGCATTAGCAGAAATACGAATAATGTCTAGTCATTTCACATGTGGCAGTAACCACGAAATAAAGCTTTCAGGCTTTAAAAATTTTAATTCAAATGCTTAGGCAAATTTATGCTAATATTTGAACATCAAAGACTTGAAGCATATTCTTCTGTTCTTAGCAGAAGGGCAATAAACGTATTCTTAAGTTCCATCTTATTTTTTCAAGTTAACCGATCTTTTCGGTACGGAAATGATGATGCATATTTTATTGATTCAGTAGTTAGATTTTATTTTTTTATTTAAGTCGGATCTCTTTTGTTATGCAAATGACATGTATCCATACTTCTTAGAATGTCATTGAATTTGAAATTACTATTCAAGATACATTATTATTCGAGATAAGTCTAATATTATTCAAGATAAGATTATGCACTCTTAGACACTTAAGCAAGAAACTAAAGATAAAAATGACGAGTGTTTCGTTTGAGTTAATTTATATAAAGCAAAGTATCTTTGAAAATCTGTTAAAAATCTGATGTACACACCACATGACTTCCTTGTATGTAATATTAAGTATGCGCATTTTTCTTGCATTTCATTTAAACGTATTGGATTGGATTAAATGTACTTCGCAGACAGCGAATAAACCACAATAGAATAATTGCACTCTTTGAAATTCACTATATTTATTTATCACAGCAACACTCTGGAGCTAGGTTCATTTAACAGTGTTACATATCATTCATTTTATAACTCAGATTGCACCAAAATTATGTATATTAGCTGAAGAATTATCTAATCGTTGCCGCATGTTCTATTCAAATACTATAATAACTTTTTTGGCAAAAATTTGGATGTTGAACAATTTGTTCTGTAGACAGAACTTAGTAATGAAACTCTCCACTCTCTAAGTTTTATCTCGATAAGAATTCTGGTTATAAAGAAATCAACAATTTATCTTCAAAGGACATAGAATCAGTTTTAGGTGTCAAGCGGGCGAGTTCTTTCAGAGACGGCGTAATTTCAGTAACAAAGTTGTAATTATCGCTACTTGCAATTAAATCGTAATTAACGTTATCTATCGTCCTAAGCACTCTTACAAACTGCAAATAAGCAGCAGTGTGACCTTTTGTGTCGTATTTTGCTGCGTTCATCATGGGTATCGGCCCCAAGTATCATAAGCATCACCGACTAGTATGGCTAGTCTGGATTTTAAATCTCCGTCCTTTCTTTCAGAGGGATTCGCTTAAAGTTGATAAACAGGAATGCTTTCTTGTTTAATATCCAAGAAAGTTGCAGTTTTGCTGATTACAGCAGTAACACATTGTGTACCATTATTACTAAATAACCCCCATAACACAAGACATCCTCAGGATATGCTATTTATGTCGCAATGTCCCGGGAAACAGTAAGGTTATCCTGAGGATGCTGACTCTCAGATATCCTGAGGATGTCCTGCTCAAGTCACAATGTTCCGGGACATAAAAAGATCTGCTGAGGATGTTGATTTTCAGATATCCTGAGGACTTAGTAAATCAACATCTTAAGGATGTCTTGTTCAAGTCACAATGTCCCGGGATATATGAAGATCTCCTGAGGATGTTTTTCTTAGATATCTTCAGGATTGTATCATTAATTATCCTGAGGATGCACATATTAAACACTCCTAAAGACTTCTGTCGTCAAGGGTACTGAGGATATTTATTCTCAGCCCATCTTAAGATGAGCAGAGAATTCAATGCTCGACTTTACTAATACGAAAGCATACACAAGCTCTTTTTTATATTTTTTTAAGAATTGCGTATTGAATTACATTTATAAAATATATTTTTTAGTATCGGGGTTAGACTTGCTACTTTTTTATTAATTTTAATGTCTTTTCCTCAGACTTTTGTTAATTTATGGCTGTAGGTAACCTGAAAGGGGCTTTCAATGAATTAGCTATTCCTAAAATATTTCCTACATTTATAAATAAAATACGCGTAAACATTTGCATTCACATAAGATAAATTATCTATATAATTGCTTTAATCTAGTATAAATTATTTCAAAAATTATTAAAATCACAGAACTAATGCTAATCAAACTTTAATTGATTATCTACGTGTCCACATATGAGTTAAAATTTCACTAACAGCGCATAAAGAAAATTTTCTTAAGTATCTCGAAAAAAAAAGGATTATTTTTTCAAATAATTTGTATGCTTAATTTTCGTACCTTTTTTTCCTTAAAAGCCTCAAAAGTGCTCAATTTTTTTTTTTTTTAATTTCAAATGTATTTTAAAGTCATATGCTTCTTCAACTGCTTGTGAAGGGTCTTCAATCGCTTGTCAAGCACTCTAATAGTACCTCCCTAGCGACTAGAACGAGTTGAAAGATAGCCGGAGGAGTTATTCTTTAAATTCAATGGACTGCACTTTGTATGGAAGCTGATATCTGAAAATATTAAAAGAGCCCCACACGCAAATCAAATTATAAGAATCAAGATCTTACTCTCTGGATATTCTGCATATAAAAATGAAATTGTTATGCTAACACTTATTTTTGTCTTGTATATATTGGCTGTAAGTAAAACTCGAAATATTTTCAAATTTTTGTTGTTGTTTCACAGTGCCTAGCGATCAGAGCATTTTCTATTTGCTAATATCTTTGACCCAAGCATTATTTACGTTACAGGTTCGGTCAAATCTTTCACGAATAAATTTATCCTGTGAAGAGATGACCATGATGTACTATACTTTAAGTAAATAATCCTTCAGGCGGCAGAAAATTAAGCCTCTAAACTCCGGTAGTTCGACAAGATTCAGATCCTGGGGAACGAACTGGCTGCATGAGATTTTTCATGTTTTTTTTACCCTATATATAGCGTATAAACGAGCCAATCTCTCTTAAAAAGAGAAAGGGATTAGTAAAGATATTCCTTTCCTTTGTTAGACTGCCCTCGAGTGCTTTGCAATAGATCCTTAAATCAAGATAATAATATATATTTTTTTTAATTAACAATGGCCGGCACTAGCCGTTGGAGACAATGGACACTATTAAGAGCGGAAGTGGTGGTCACTTTATTAAGAGGTGTAATAGATGGGCCACCGTTGCCTCCTATGAGGGTACAGACAATTTACATCTATGCCTTCTCCGGTATTCGAACCTGGACCCTTCTGTACGGCAATCAGTCACTGACCAGGTTCCCGTCTCTCCGGCACTAATTAGAAATTATGTATCATTTAGTTACTTGGGAATTACATGCGGGGCATTAAGGCATGGCTGAACCATACACTTACTTACATCGAGTTGTAAAAGTATTCAATTAAATTCGGCGAAAATTTTAGAGGAAAACTTATTACTAAAAGGATTTAGATCCAAAAATCATTCCATTTGCTAGTTCTTGACATAGAAATAACTGTACTTTGAAACCGCAGAAGAAAAAAAAAAAAAACTTTTTGATCTCTTACACTGTTAGTAATGAATGACGTTTAGTGCTGGGCAGTAACAAGTAACAAGAATTGTTTTAACACACGAAATTTTAGTTTACAGACGCAGTTAAAAGATAGTCTATACAATTTCATAATTTCATTGGGCTAAAAAAATTCACTGAAGTTTCTTCGTTCATTTCCTGGTAAGTTCTTTAACAACGACACTTAGTCTCGCGAAACGACTGAGGTAAGAAGTAACTTATTTTTTACCTCTCTATAATAGGAAAATGCGGTTTAAGAATGAGAAAAAGTAACATTAGGTTCTTACTCTCCTCAAACTTTACTATGCTACCGCAAAGAACTCTTTAGCCATACAAATATCCGGTCTTTGCTAAGCAAACAGAGAAAAAAACATATCCACCACTCTCCAATCTTATAAGTCTTGCCGACAACAACAATGCTACATGACTCCTCAACATTTAACAATAATTACTGCTTTATTAATTTTTGTAACATCCAGAAAATGCAGAAAGCACGTTTCTTTAAGGTAAATAATACGAAGTTAAATGTTGTTACAAAAACTCAAAATTAGATAACGGATTAAATAGATGTTCAAACTTTAAACTAAAAGAAATTAATTTTTAAATTAAGCGCGTTCTTTAAACTCAGCAGTTTTATTACTTTATTTTATGCTGTAAATAACGATTGAAGTTGAAAAGCTTAAATCTTGACTTCCATTATTATCAATGTTCGTAAAACTGCCATTTTCTTTGCTTCTGAGAAACTGAGCTCTGCTCAGAATGTAACACCTCTAAGCGTTTTTTCTGTAGCCGATGTCCCAGGAAAATTCTCTTTTGTTAAACGTCTTTGATTTATGTGGCTTTCCCTTCTTCGTATCCCCTACAATGGACCACCCCCTTCATGAAAAAGAACGCAAAAACGGAAAGCTCATCTAAAATCTGACGGAATTTTGACGGAGAATGCCCTCCAACGGTGTTAATTGTTCCGTAAAAGTAATACCCTTGAAGAACCGAGCAAAGAGGAAAGTACACGTATTTACTTTTTGATTTGTAGAATTCAGCTATTCTGCTGAAGCTTAAACGTTAACTGCCGACGTTCCAAATTCTGTTCCAGTTAGCAGTTAATTTCACAAACAAGCATTACAGAACGATTTTCATTAAAAGAGTGCGAAAAGTAAGTTCCTAAATTTTTCCATTATTCTACAAAAATGATCAGAACTAAAAAATTATCTCATATATCTAAAAGACAGATTTATAGGAGAATAGATTACCACAACGATTACCCCACTTTAAGGAATATTCCAAGTATAGGACCAAAAATTTTTCCGTTAGACTTTGCTGCCTAGGAGTGTGTGCTTAGGAGGAAAAGAAGTACGAAAAATGATCAATAGTTGGATAAGCGGAGGCAGCTTACACTCACGATTACCACATAAAAATGTTGAATTAATTTAAAAAAATGACTAGTTTAAAGCCTTATGTACCAGTCGAATCTGCAAGAAAACTAAGGACCCTAAAACAATTTTAAACATTGGAAAGCTACAGAATACCGCCAATTTTTACCTAACACTGATCCAGTTGTTTTAAAAGAAATTTTAAACAAAAAAGCTATATGATCATTTTTTACTACTTCAAATTTCAATTAGACTCTTATGAGAAGTACCAAATCAGACGGCAGTCCTGAATACGCACAGTCTCTATTAAATCTCTTCGTAGTAAATTTTGGGCTTTGTTATGGAAAACAGTATATTTCTCATAATGTTCACGGACTACTGCATATTTGCGAAGATGTAAAAATGTTTGGGGCGTTATTCAATTACAGTACATTTAAATTTGAAAGCTATATGTCTTATATAAAGAAACTGATTTGAAAATCTTCTGCTCCATTACAGCAAATAGCAAGTCGAACTCACGAACTGTTCAATCACATTGTAGCCATCAATAATGATTCAATCAACATAACCGACTTAAGTTCAGAATTTCAAAATTTACTCATATCTGGTCCACTACTTAAAGGTTATTAAATGTTTAATTTTATTATTTAATTTTGAATGCAAATTAGTTGACGTCAGAACTGATTTTGTAGAATAATTTAATTATGAATATATTGAAGAATTCCGTTTTGGGCTATTGAATGGTTAAAAATGATCGAAAGATTTTTAATATTTAAAAAAATCTTTTATAATATTTTGTATTAATAATTCATTTTAAGTACCTTGCTCAGTTTTAGATATATTTAAAAATTATTAAATAAATTGAAATTAAAATTTAAAAAATAAGTTATATAAATATTCTTAACATTTCTTATTTTTCCATAGTACCCATGGAAGGAAGACCTGACACTATCTGTGGAAAATAAGTAGGTTTAGATCATCGTAACACTTTCGCACACTGTCACGGGAATGTAAGGAAGATTCCTGGGGATATATTGGGATGTAACATTAAGCAGTTGGAAGTATGTATTTAAGAGGTTAAGGGGATATTCCGGGATATAATAATAAGTATTTCAAATCTTGATAACATCCCATATGCTGTCGATAGGACCTAGATAGGATGTCCTAAAGATATACTGGGATGTGACATTAAGCACTCGGGAGGATGAGTTTAGGAGGAAACTAGGATATTACGGGATGTCCTGAGGATGTAGTAAGTAGTACTTTAAATCCTAATAACATCCCATACGCTGTCGATGGGACGTAGATGGGATGTTCTGAGGATATAATTGGATATGTTTAGAGCTTAGTGAGATATCCCGGGATGTTCTGAGGACGTAATAAGTAGGACTTCAGATCCTAACAACATCCCGCATGCTGTCGATGGGACTTAGGCAGGATGTGCTGAGGATATACCGGGATGTGACATTAAGCACTCAGGAGGATGTGTTTAGGAGGTTGGGGGATATCCCGAGGATGTTTTTGTGCTATGTGCGCAGTCTTCGGGATAAGCAATAGCATAAGAAAGCTTTTTCATTTAAGATTTTTGCACAATTTATTGTGATGACAGCTTTCAAGGCGAAGGGTTCTATCCATTTCATACTAGTGTCTTCCATAAGAAAAACTCATTTTTGTACAGTTGGAATTCCTGGAAATGGGCCAAAGAGGAGTCTATGGTAAGTGTCTGAAACATTTGACCATGCACAAATGTTATAAGGAATCCAGCGTGTTTCTGGTTTTTTCCGATTCCACTCAGCACAGTTTTTCACATATTCTGCGATATGCATTTTCATACCAGGAAAGTAATATCTGGAGGCAGTTTTATGGTATGTGACTTCAGCTCCACAATGTTCTGCCGTGGAAGAATCGTGATATTGCTGTAAGGGTTGTTCATGCTCTTGACTAGGGACCATTAACTGAGCTTCGTCGCTGTCTCTACCGGAAGAGTAACCACAGAAACTTCCTTAATTCATGAGATATCCTTTACCAGTCCAATTTACATAATTTTAATCTCTTTACTACTCTCAAAACAGTCTATAATTTTCCCTTTATCTTCATCGTTCATTTGTTCATCACGAATATATTTAGATTTCTGGGATGGTAAATCTTTGGAAAGAGCACTTAAATCACTAAGCGATTATTTATATAAAATGACCTAGAAAGATGTGCTGCTATTACATTTCGATTTTCCTGGAGTTAGATATTTTTTGGGTGATATTACTGTTTGAATAGCCCATCGAGCCAAATGACCAGGTCGGGATTTAATTCTCAATAACCGCTTCAGGGGTTGGTGGAAAGATACAATTATTATTTCTTGATTTTCCGCATAACATCGAAATTTTTCAAGATCCCACTCAGTGGCAATAGCTTAATTCTGTAGTTGAATAATTTATTTCTGCTGAGATTAACAATCGACTTCATACGCTATCATGTGTTCTTCTGGGTCACCTGCTTGGATGCTCTTAAAGCATAATTACTGCATGTGTCCTAATGATGAAGGGTTTATTTCCATCAAGTTGAGATAGAACAAGTGGTGAGACCAACATTCTGTTCAATTCTTCATACACGTTTTGCTCACTTTCACCCCACGGCCGCTGCTTATTCTTTTTATTAAGCCACTAAGCGGCCTTATGAAAAATTAGAGGTATACCTTCGGAACAAGAAACAAGTCTGTAGAAAAGTATAAACTTCCTTTACGCATGTTGGTTTAGGGATTTACTGAATGGAAGATACTTTGTACTTCTGCACCTTCTTCTGTAATCCAGTTACTTAGATATTTTGACATAAGAAAAATGAAATTTGGTCCTGTTAGCATTTCGTTCAAACATAGAAAGCCTTTCAAACCCTTTTCTCAAATCTGATAAATGTTGAAAAAAGGTTTATGGTAACATTATTATATCATCGAGGTATGACAATGCAAAAACACTGATGTAAATTTATCAATAAATCGTTGAAAATTTGCAGAGGTTTTGCGCAAACCAAATGACATTCACAAAATTTTTGAAGTATCAAATTTATAGTCAAAGACAGTCTTCTCTTGATCTAGTTCATGAACATTAATTAATGAATGATAACCTGCTGTTAGATCAATCGTAGACATATTCTTGTCATTTGGCTTCAGTTAGCAAATCGTCCATTCTGAGTAATGGATAAATATCTGGAATGGTTTTGGAGTTTAACTTCCGATAATCTATGCATACTCAGATGGAACTATTAGGTTTATGGATCAACATAACAGGACTGGCATAAGTAGCTCCACAGTCGTCAATGATACCCTAAGCTAGTAAGGAATATAGTTCCTTTATCAACATCTCTTTCTTCGCAGGTGTCATCTGTATGATGGCTTATATGATTTCGACAACAGGTAAACTTTTTCTAGTCTGGATTCTATGTTCAATAAAAGGAATGGGATCTCTCTCTCTGGCTGAAAGCTAGTTTCCTAATTTTCTGTCAGTATTTATCCCATTGTTCTCCCGTGAAATGTTTCCCTTCATCATCTCTCAACTCCACGGAATCAACTGTATCTGGCATTGCAATAGAAGTGTCAGCAGACTATACTGTTTCTGGAAATACTACTTTCTAAGATTTTATTACGTTCGAAATCGCTTTGGTTGAATGAAACCAATATATTTACAAGCACAGAAATGAATAGAAGTTTTTACCTCTTATCGGGAATTAGCAAATTAGTATTGTCAAGGTTTTTTTTATTTTTTTTAATTTTATTTTTTTTATTTAGTTAACGTTTTTACAATTAGGAACTTTAAATGTTTTCCTGACTTAATATTTTCCTTCTTTCTTTATTTTTTGCAATGGAAGGTGCATTGCCTCCATGCCCAGTCTCATAGTTTCATAATAATGGAACTTTTTTGCAGAATCCAACAGATTATTCATTTCAGATAAATTGTCCCTTCACATCCGGAAGTGCTCTTTTCTTTAGCTGACCTTTCTCGTATTTACTCTAAATTAGAGATATTCAAATTTAACCCATCATTCAAAATAAGATTTCAATTCAAAAACAAAGTCCTTCCACGTAATTTCTACATATTTTCAGTGTTTAGAATACATTTCTAAAGACCTATCAGAGTTAAGACTCTATCTCTTTACCAGCATATGTTTTATGTTTGCGTAATCTTTAGTATATTTTTCCTTTTCTATCAAAATTTATTGATTTATTTCTGGTGGTAATGATCGAATTAAATATGGCATCCAATTAGTTTCGGGTATATTTATGAACCTGAATTGACGTTTCAGCGCTGTCGCATAAAATCCTATCGTATCTTCCTTTGTGTTAAATTTTGGAAGAATGCTATTCATTTCAAATGTAGACTGATGTATTTCTTCAGAAACAGATTGCTTTGGCATATTTTCATTAACTTCGAGATGAAGTTTTAAGTTTTCTAACTCAAATACGCGTTCATTCGCCAATCGTTCTTCTTCTGCTATTTTTATAACCCTACCTTCAGCTGCGTTTTGCTCAACCAATTTGAGACTTTCCACTTCTTTTTTTCGACTGCTACGCTTTCATCGATAAAGTTATTTAACATATCATTTGTAAATTCTTCATCATATATTTTAGAACTCGTTATCAGATCCTGCAATTGTACGACTTTTAAGTCATCTATAATTTCTAATCCAAGCTCTAAAGCTGGTACTTTAAGGTCCTCTTTCTGGCCTTTGCCTAAATACGTAATCTCGAATAATTTATAATCGAATAAATTTACCTCAAATGTTTTTAAATAGTTCAAAAATCTGTAATCTAAGTATTGTTTTCGTTCATACTTAAATATCTACAAAATTAAACAGACTTTCATATTAAACTAATGCAAATCAATTAAACATTACACAAAACAAATCTTCTACTTACTGCGCAGTTACTTATAGTAAAACAAAGGAAAAGGGACATTGGATGAATCCTTTACATGCCAGGGTGACTATTTTATTACCGCGGTGGCAAAAATCAAAATTTTTACATCATTAAGGTAATGATTTTCTCCCTTTAATGCAGGAAAAGCTAGAACAAGAAAATGAGCTCGGCTTTCAGCAAGAAATATGACATTTCTGAATAATTAAATTTTCCAGGCCTACCGTTGGGCACCAATTTATAACCAGGGTGTCATACATCTAAGCGTTGTTAACTTCTATCGCTTTATGCCAGTTACAATTTTTCCTAAAAATATTTTTAAAACTTTATCGTTCTGTTGCCATTTTCCATTTTCAAACATCTGACTTACCGTGAGTATGTGCTTGAAATCTGTGAGGTTACACGTTCTCATTTGGCCTAAAGTTTAACAGAAAGGCATAACTTGTGCTACAGACGAAAGTTCCGCTACTAGTGTATCTGTAAATTTACATAATAATAGTTAAGTTCAAACAGAGAAACGTAGTCTAAGACTACACATAAAGTAGACAATTAAACTGGCTCAGTATTTACCAGCGAGTATTTTAAAACATCGTCTGGCAAACGCTAAAGCCGGAATATCACTGTAACCAGTGCTGGCATGAGTAACTAATAAACGACAGAAGCGGTTGCCAAAATTTGTAACGTTTCAAAATCCACAACCTAAATACACATATATCTAATGGGCGTTCTGGTGAGGAATATGAAAAGGAGAAGTTATAGCAAAGCCATAAACCATAATAGCTGGTTAATTACCACTCAATTAACATTTCAGTTCATTTTATAAATGAAATTAGCTAAGTCATTCCTCTTCCTAGACGCAATGAATAGAATATTATTCTCTGTCGTTTCCTGCATCCTTTGATATTTTATGAACAAAATTATCTCCATTTATTATTTCATGGTTTTTCATTTATATATTTACTTATTTTTGTTCTCAATATCTGTACCTCAAATTTTCTCTTCAACAAGAATTTAATTATTTCCCAACTTTCCATAAGAATTATGATCCTTAAATTCCAAAATGATAAAATTTTATTGATGCCGTTTTCTTTAAATCTACGTTTGCAAAATTGCATATTTTTACAAAAATTTAACTTTAAATAGCCTTGCCTAGTTTTCAGATTTGCACTTTGGCTGTAGAATCTCTATGCCTGAAATAATTTCTTAACGAATTTGTCATCGTTTGGATTTATGGCGAGCAAGATATAAAGCAAAACAGACGAGTACTAAAATTCCCCATTACAGAACATAAAATCTAAAGAATTCACTAACCATACATTTTGAGAGCTATTGATATTTTTAAAGTATATTAAATTCCCTTTAAGAAAAATAGAATCAGAGAAAAAAGTACTATACTGATCATTGTATTTCAGGAAAGAAGAAAATTCATAAACTCTACATTTTTCCGTATTGTTATTAACTTAAAAATATATTTAAAGTTCCTTCTACCAAATAGGAGGTAAAAAAGAATAAAATAAAGAAAAGATGTTATACTAATAGACTGTACTTCCTGGAATCACTCTCTATTCATAAAATGTTTCGCTATTTCTTAATGATATGAACAATAAATCTTTACCTGTTTATTTTAAAATTCCTGTATGTTTTAACTTTTATTTACCAACTACTAAATAACAGATTATGGTCAGATTTTTCAAATTGATACATTATTTCATCAACTACTACTATAAAATTTTGATCGATTATTATTCCAAAACATTTGATTAGTTAATTTACTTATATCATGTGTTTCTCTTTTTTCTATGTATTCAATGCAAGTAACATCGATTTATATATTTCAGTGAAAGGAAAATTCAACTGATGATGCAACAATACCTCTTCTACAAGGACCCAAAACGCTTGCTTTGTATCTACTATGAGATGTCAGCATTATTCATTATAACATGTGCACCGTTCAAAAACGTACAGCGCATATCAACGGAAGAAACTAGAGATAAAATAGTGAAGTTTATATAAATTCATATTTCCATATATTTTAGAAATTATTATGTATTTAGTATTACAGTGTTATTTAGTATTACAGATGTTCTCAAATCATCCCTCCGCGCTATCATAAAAAATAACGGCGAAGTTTCAAAACCGAGTTAAGTAGATAAAAGGAGACAGAACCGTTATTAGACAGAAAACTAATGTTAAGTGTTCTGATAAATTCAAAATATGAGCCAGACATAATTCTGTTTGAGAAAATTCGACCGAATATAAAGTGGAAAGAGCATTTTTAAATTCGCTATCCAGACTTTTTTTCTCATTAAAAAATCTTAAACCCAGTAAATCGTTTCCCACACTATCACTAAAAGTATAAAAGAAGAAAAAGTATAAAAATTACAAGATTTGACATGATAGCGATTTTCCTATATGCTCCTATGAGTTGTTTCAAAAATTGACATCTGAAGCCCTTGATTGTAAAGAAAATAATTACAGTTGATAAAAGAATCTACTAACGTAGGTATTTATGATAGGACAATTCTTGATATAAGTCTTCTTTTAATACAAATAAATTAAACTTAATGTTTTATGTAGGTTTCATACAAAAAGATTATGATGAGAAAAATACTTTCTATTGATAAATTAGTCAAGTGCATTTGGTCATCTTCATGCTAAACAAATTAATTTAGATAGCATTACGGAGACAATATGTCGTATATATTATAAAGATATTTATTTATTCACTGTTTAAATCCGCTATGTGTATTAAGTTTGCACATTTTGTTTATATTTACACGTTACTTTCTATACAGAAACAGTTGTATTCTCCTAGTTCTCCTCGTTTCCAACAGAATATGTAAATGAAAGAAATTTTAGTGTAAGAATTTCAGTGAAGGAAAGAAGTATCACTGATTTTCAGTAAACGTCCTTATGTTTAGGCTACGTAAAAGGAAAATCTATGATCTGTTAAACTGTCCTTTTGGGCTATTGTTTATTGGGAAATTCCTTCTTGAAATTTAAAACCTATGCAGTAAGACAGTTTTTTCTGATTTGATGTAATTCATTTAGCTCTTTTCTACTTAAAATATACAAGAAATTTTTATTCTTTGGTTTTAAGCTATTTTTGTGTTTAATTTAGATTTATACGTTTGCAGTAAAAACACAGAAAAAATTTCACTTTTCAGGTTTAATAACATAAATAGTTCAGTATAAGCAGAATAGGCTAAAGTTCACAAGTTTTGAAATGCAAACATTTTACTAAATGCTTTATATCCAAGAAAAACTGATTATATAGTGAGGATTTCAAATATTCTTTTGCAGTAATATGATATTTGATGAAACAAAATTCATTTTTCTCATGAAATCTGAAAGTGATGATATCGTTGCTAGATTAATCACATTAAATGTTGCCTAATCAGAGATTTTTGTATGACATAAATCTATTCTTTCACTTGAAATATCTATATATGACAAACTAATAGCTCTAGTTAGAGTTTTCTTTGCATATGAATTGAGTACTGAGAGTATTGTTGGCTGGGATTATGAGAAAATGTTATGTGTTCCCGTATATTCTATTTCTTAGACTGTTATAAGATTAAACATTGAAAGCAATCTGATGGAAAAGAACACAAAGGAATTTTGAGTGCACCGTTCTGCTACTATTACATCTGATGCTGTCATTATCCTACAATATTTCAGCAGTTAAGTAATGTTTGCTACTTTTGTCCCTGGGGAATACCAAATTCCATTATCAGATATTCCGTCATCGGATATTCGCCATTAGAGTAAATCTAGAATATAAGGGATGATGAGATTCAACTCAGTTATCCCAGTGTACTTCCCTGAAGACAATTCATACAAGGTAAGCATTTCCCTGGCGGCATTAGTTAGATTTTTTGTATGATTTAATGATATTTATGTAAATGAACTTTGGGAAAAGATAGTAACGTTTGTATGATTTATAAAAATCATTCTTAAGCGATCAACTTTCTATATTTTGATCTAGGATTAGTATATAATTGGTTTTAATTGGTTCTTAATTGCATTTCGTAAATTTACAACAGAAGAAAGAGGCATTTTTGCTGCTGAATTTATGTTAAGCTATCCTTCCAGTTGCCTAAGGCAGCACATTCGGTACACATTGTCAAGTAAACATTTTGAAAATTCTTGCATAAGCAAGCTGTTTAATGCTTTTGCTTAGTTGATAGCATCGTTGAGATCACAGTTTTAATGCACATACAAGCCTCAAAATTAGAAATATATCACTAAATTAATACTTTTCAAAGATTTTATTGTAGAATTACAACAATGCAAAACACATTTTGCGATTTTAATTTCTTAACTAGAAGTAGAGCTTTTCTTCTTCCATTTAGGTGCTTCTCTGTTTTTTAACACAGTTTTTTAACAAATGCGAATTAATGTTTCCTATAAAAATATTTTATGTTAATTACATCATTTTCCCGGTGATACTTATGATACAGTGATCGCTTAGTGTTAATACAGAATAAAATTTCTTCTAATAACGTAGGAAAGCCTACAGAAATGCCTAGATAAATAATTCATATTTCATAACAGAAGAAAAAGGCTTTAAATAAAATTATTGAGAGATTTTCACCTGTCGTACATTGAATTTTAATCTTGTTACGCTTGGGAACAGCTCAGTAACTTTCATCAATATAATAAATTAAAACGTTTAGTTAGACGTTTTTCATAGGCTGGAATAGAAGATATTAGGCAGCTAAAATAAACGTCGTTTATGAAAAGGAGAAATATAAAACTTTCCACAAATAAAATTAAATTAAAATTATGTTAAATATTTTGTTAGTTTTTTAAACCAAGAAATTAAACAGGGTATTACGTTTACGAGAAAATTTAAAACTTCTGTAAGCACGCGATCTGTAAGCATACTATAAAACGAAGTATATTCTGTAAATTCTTCACGAAATATTATTCTTCACGAAAGTATATTCTGTAAGCACGCGATTAGCATCATGTACACCAACTGCAAAATTTCTTGCAACATATTCGGTAGCTCATATTAATCGAATTAACTATTATGTCTCCCATATTTGTAACATTTCAAATATGTCACACTTTTCCTTTGAACGCTTCAACCTAGTAAACGTGAACTGTTTCTATACCAGACGTTATACATAACTTAATCCTTTCTCCTTTGCTTATGTTGTTTATAAATTACTCAATTGATAGTTTATTATAGTATTTTTTGGAAGATATATAATTTAATACAAAGGATTATAAGATTTTCGTCTATGGTGATCCTTTCATATTCAAAGAGGATTCTTTTTATTCTATTTTCCAACTGAATAAACGCATCAAAATTTATATTAACACAGTATACTAGCAGAAAGAGGCGCATAGACCTGGCTAGCATTTAAGCTGCCTTACATAGTTAAACATCTCATAACTGGAGGCAATCCAAGGAAGACTAACCCCTCCCGATCAAACCAGGGTGACAATTTTTTTTTCGCACAGTCTGGGTTAAGTAATCAAGTCTGTGGTGGACGGTAGCGCATTCACTTAAAATCAAAGAGAAGGAAGTAAGACATCGACCGTCCCCCAATGTTGGCGAAGGGGAGCCAAGCCCCCCCCAAGACAACTTTCGATATCTGACCATGTAAAGTCCCCACAAGAAAGGGACAGACAAGACACTATCATATGGCCTCTGCCAAGCCTGAACCTAGGACCGAATAAACAATAGTTCCAGTCACTGCGAAGCCCGTTAATTTTCCTCCAGCAGTCGAGACTATGTAGGTACTGGTCTTAGTCAGAATTCCAGGAGTTGCCTCCCTGTCGACATCCGAAGGGTTAGATTATTTAGGTTATTTAGGTATTAAATTGTTTAGGTATCCGTGATTATCCTAGATTATTTAGGTATCCGTGATTATCCTAGATTATTTAGGTATCCGTGATTATTCTAAATCCGTCACAAGAAAATTTACTGTTATTTATTTTTTCGTTTCTACATATGTTGGCTATATGAGTTGAATAGAACAGTCAAATAAATATATTTGTTAGTAGTGAAAGAAATTCAGAGCTTTCTTAAAGAGTATAAATAAATAATACATAAATATCTTTAAGATTATTTCATATATTGCATATCTGAGTTTATACAGGTGCAAGACATGATGTAAAGGGTTATAGAATTGGATCGATTCAATAAAAAAAAATTAAGTATTAATTAAGTGTTCATCAGTTTCATAATTTATATTATTTAATTAAGTATTCATAAATTAATTAAACATTTTTCCTTTTGTATACAAGAAACAAAGTTGGATTTCTACTTCATACAATTTTACTCTTTGAAATGCTAATCTATTATAAATATGTATGAGTTGAAAATTTCATAATGGCAATAATATGAAAGGAACGAGCGAACATATGAAAAGGAACACCGTGAAACAGAACGAGCGCTGCTTCTGTATATCACAAGTTACTTTGATACTTAAAATACCACACATAAAAGAACTCTTACTTCCACCTTAAAGTCCTTTCTTTGCCCGAAAGAAAAATATTGTCTCTAAAGTTGCATAACTATTGCAGTCTCAACATAGGCGCAGGGAAACTGGTGGCATACATGACTGCTGCAGGATGTTGATCAAAACCTTTGGGATATTAATATCATTAAGAGAATCTTTCACGTGCCGCATCTAAGGTTTGGTTGTACGAGCCTAAATCTGAATTGCGAAATTAAAAAATGTAAAGATAGGTTATCATGGACATCAAAAGTTCATTAAAACTGTATCTGATAAAAAGAATCTGGCAGAGTTTCTCACGTTTTATTGCATACTATACCTAAAAACAATAGCCGCCCGTGTGGTACATTACTGCTGCATTTTAGAACTTGACTTGCAACAGGCATTCCAGACGAAGAAACGACATTTTAATAAGAATTCCTTCATTTTGCAGGGCTCAGATACATGCAGCTTGCGTAACTTTTGCTGAATTTTTTCACTTTCTTTTTGGCTAATAAATGCTCTGCCATCCATCATCTACACAAATTGAAACCCCTGTTTGTTATAACTTGATTTCTATAATTCCATTTTGTGACATTCGTTTTCTAACTATTCCAGAAATTTTCAGGTAATATACTGATATATTCCAATTATTAAAAAGAATGTGTTGCCATGAGTACCTCTAGCTTCCATATCGCTGGCACTCTGCTGTAAACAACAAGGATGACTAGAAAGCAAAACGGCAGAAGTGTCATATTGGTATCTCGTTTTCGGGAAGTGCAAATAAAGAATGACCGTTATCAAGGTTCCTATGTTGTGTATTGCATTCACGAAATATTTATGTTACTACTTGGCTTTAAAAATGTAATAAATTATTATTACTCTATATCAGACACAATTTCTGAACATTATTGAAGCATGAAGAAGGATTTCTAAGGGTCAAGGGATATCAATGTGCAAAAGCTAAGATTTTGTCATTTTTTTAAATTATCGTAATTTTTTTAAAGTAATTATTCATAGTTCCAGATGATTTCTTGCTCATTAACTTAGAAAATGTGACCATCAGTGATAATCACTGTTGCTGTTTATTTTCGTTTCAGAAAAATAGGCCACTTTCAAAGATATACACCATGAGGCATTTCACTGTAATCCTCACAAAGAATAATATCATAATTCAACAAAACCAAATTGGACAAAAGAAGGTAAAGCTTTGGCTACTAAAGTATTTCTATTCACTTGGCTAGTCATTTGTGTGCTAACAGAAATGAAGAACAGGAAATCAAGTGAAACATCTGTTAACAGAAACGTTTCAGAAATTTGATTAAAATGTCAAAATTCTGATTTTCCAATTTAAACCCGTGTACAGCATTTGAAAAAGATTAGCTAAACTTTTTTCCCTTTGATTTCGCTTAGGGAAATAGCAAAGTAAAAAGAATTGAAATTAAAGAGTGCGTGCATTTTCAAAACCGAAAACTCCATACTTAGGAGTTAAAATTAAACTGAAAGTAGATTTCAATATCTTTTGTATCGTTATAAAATTTCCTCGTTATAAAGTTTCTCTTACATTTTTTAGTATAATAAGTAAGAGAAATAACTAAAAAGAATAAATTATAAGCTTTTCTTGGTATTAAAAGTGAAATTACAATGAATGCCAAAGTTTCATATTAGCTATGAAACATGTAAGAAATTGTAAGAAAGTCTAAGTCCAACCAGGCTGTATATTTGAGTTGATATTGCACTCAGAACAAAAAGTAAATTAAGAGTTTGAATTTTGATTCAAGATAGGGAAAAACTCAGCTTATGTAAAAATAATCAAAGGAACATATTGCATGTTAATATATTGTAGTATGTAATAAAAATAAGCTTTCTATATTATGTGAGAAAAACGGGACTCTGTGTAAACACCAGCATCTTCCATTTAAAAAATGTGTAATCCGAGACAGATCTTTAATTGTCATATTATGAATGTTTTTAATGGCATGTTATGCTTGAGGAAAACTGTTGTCTCATTAGAATGAAAAGAAATCTAATATTATGACGCATTGTCATGTGTAAACAAAAAAATCCAGTATTACAATTTCCAGATAGTTTTATTTGAATACAATCTTTATTTTGTTGGCTAACTTACTTTTGCTCTTGCTGCACTTCCCATCACGTTCCATTTTAAAACGTATTCGCTATGTGCAGACTGAAAACTTTCTGTTTCTAAATAAATGAAATAGCAAGCACATCTCCGTAAACTATACACTTCGTTAGGTAACAAAAGAATAGAGGGAAATTAGATTTGTTACGGGCTGTGGATATTTCGGTTAAGAATGGATGAAAGAAGTATATTTGAAAATTCAATGTAAGACTTAACGATTTTTTGTTTTCCTTCTAGTGAATATCTGAATCAAAAAATATAACTCGAAATAAGATTTCTAACTTCTGTTCGAAGTCTTTCTTTTCCAGAAAAGTTAAAATTACATTACACAATGGTTTTATATTTTAAATTTAAACAGCTAAAAGTTATTTCCTTCTTATTACTAAGAATGTGAAACTCTTATATATTGTTATTAAAGTATTATAATTTCATAATCATTACTTTACTTATTGTATATTTTTTTTTTGTGCTTAAATGAAGTATGTTTATTTAAACAGTAACTGATATGTGTGGTTGTTTGCATACCTAGTTTCAAGAGCAGTATACCCAGATAAATTGAGCTTATTGCCGTAAAGACTCTATATTTTGCAAAAAAATTCCTAGTCTGCAAAAAAAAAAAATCTGTGTTTGTCATTGGACCATAAATAACATTTCATTTAAAATCAACTCAAAACAGAATAATCAAGCCATTAAAATTTTAAACAAAATAAAAAAAATCAAAAATATGTATTTAATGAGAATTCAAGGGATTTTGTGTTAACTTCTTTGAAGCAATTAATGCAAAAGCGCAAAAACATTTTACATAAAATCAATCAAATATTTTAATCAGTATTGCTTAAAAGTTCCCTTTTATTATTTTTCTGATTAAGAAATATTAGTCGTCTCCTGAGTGCGATATCCTAATCCGAAAAGGTTCAAATGAAAGTATGTAAGAAATAAATAATCGAGCATATCTCAAAAACTACTAGACAGTGTTATTAGGTTTGTTTATGAAATATCTTAAAGTATCAATTGAAAAATTCAGGATCTGATTGAAAGGGAACTTTAACTAAGGATTAATTTATTGTTATGGCCCATTCAGTTTTCGCAACCTTTATAATTTACAATTGCATCATTCCGAATTTTCCAAAAATATTATAATTTCAGTCATTGCTCTAATATCTTCTACATCTAACGCTTTACCAAAAAACGCTGTAACGTGCTCATAGAAAATACTTAATACTTCATTTTCTCTTTTTTTCCAGTAGCTTCAGATTCTTGTCATTATTTCAGATGAGCTAATTTCAGTCTGAGATTATATTTTCTCGGTCGAAACTGCTTCCTTTATATTGATCTAAAATTAATTTTTTTATCTGTTTAATTAGTGTGTCCGTAATTTATTCTTTGTTTAACATTTTCTTCCGATTTGGAGAAATGAATTTTTATTCTTGGGTAAGATTTCTCTTTTTACTCTTGGGTAAGATATCTCTTTTTACTTACTTGCTAATTTTGACCCCAAACCCAATTGATGAAATAATATTATCTGCTATCAAAAATACCTCAAGATTGTGCTCTTCTCCCTGATATTCGAAGGATTGGTTTCATCAAATTATGCAAAACTACCACTGATAAGCGTAGAAATGGCCTTGCATTACTAGAATTTTAAATGCAAAAGCGCTTGAGATCTGAGACCTTTATTGTGTTTTTGAGAATTATGACATCCTTCGCCGTCCCCTGTCATTGTGTAAGCAAAAGCATATCCAGTTGATAACTGAATGACCAGTGATTTTAATCACTCACAGAACATAATTGTTGAAAAACATAATAAATCTTCACAACAAGGGCTCTCAATCCTTTTCTTGCAATCTGTCAATTTAAATTAATGGGGTTTTTTTTGCAGGCACCTTTGCATTTTTCTCTATCATATACAAAACACAACATGATTTTGATGCAAATAATTGAAAATAAATAATTTAAAAATAACAATTAAACTAAGAATGCAAAAAAGGCTTTGAAAAAAGGGTTTATAATATTTATGTTTTTTTTTATTATTATTACTGTTAATTTTACAAGTATAAACATGTTTCATGTTGAAAGTAACAGATTCTATTTGCACAAAAGTTCGATTTTAATCGATGTGACGGCTGTGCTAGATGTATTGATGCAATTTATTTTATATTTTCTGTGAAACAGCTCAATATAATTCTTAAATCACCTCCTTCAAAAAACATTCGACGTATTTCTTATTTTCAATAGTAAATTATTGACTTGACTAAAACCCACTTGCGCTAGGTAAAAATAAGGGAAAATCAACAATCTTGATAGGGTAAGAACTTTTATGCGGATCGATTGCCAGTACATATTTGTCTATGTCTCTTGATAAACTTATCTCCTTCAAAATTTCATCAACCTTCATCGTTCAATAGAATCTCTGCTCAACAAGAAGTGAAAAATAATCTATGTCTTTGTTGGAATTCAAACAACAGAATCCTCCAGCTGTTACTAGGATGTTTGTTATGACTAACATCAGGACAGTATGTATAAGTGAATTCGACATTTCTTAAACATTTTCCGCCTTAAATGAAATAAAGTAGATAACTGTGATATAAAAATAGTATGAGCTTAGAAACAGTATTCAAACTTGATTTTCAACCGATTTTTTATGAGTCGTTTTAAAATGGAATTTTGAATTAATTTCTTGAATATCAGAGAATATCGGAAACAAAAGAGCATTAGCAACATCCACTCACCCTTCACTCTTTAAAACATGAGCCAGCGCATTAAAATCCTGTTTTCATTTTGACGTAATTTCATCTGTAGAAGATGGCATCTTTTGCAGCCAATAACATTTAATCAAGAACGGGTGGCAATATCGCTTTGACTAAAATCTCTGAAATCTAACCCCGATTGATGATATTCTAAACTTATGCAATAGAACCCCAAGCTTAGGAAAGTCAAAAAGCTTTCTGGAACAAATATTATAAAGGCCATAAAACACTAATTTGGACTGCTTGACAATCAACAACTTTTTGGTTGTTTAACAGCTAAAATGCTGTGTATTTTAACTGTTAGCTTTGTAATAAAGAAACAACAGCAGTTACGAAAATGCATATGATATAACTGAAAACAATCAATAGTAATACATTTTCTTTCTTTTGCCTTTAAAATTTGATTTTCAATCTAAAAATTTCATAAATGTTTCCTATTGAAAACGCGCTTACAATAAACGCAATAAAACTACCCAAAACTACAGTAAAACTCCACTGAAACACAGAATAACCATATAAAAGCACATTTTTATTTTAAAAACTATTGCATGGACCACATAACGAATCATTCACCCATATAGTGTAATCTAGGATCAGGGAAGTCTTGCATAAGAATCAGATCGCTTCAGGAAAAAAATAACTGAATAGAAAATATCTCGGATGACAAACTTTGTCTCTAGTCACGCGATAAGTGAAGTCGACAAAAGCAATTTTCATTATTAACTTCGGGTAAACCTGGTACTTAATAAAATCGCAGTGACTTCTAGGATAAACATTAAAATTTTTTTTTCCGTTGCTTAGCTCTCCTTAATAAATCCAACGAGCAGCTTAGAGGACAACGTATTCGGCAGGGAGGAAATTACGCCCACATTGTGTTGCAGGCAAAGATTCTCAGAGCTTTGGTACTGAGAAGTTTTTGTTGTGTATGATATTAGGTCTCTAACAAAGTCATTTGTATGGAAGTTCACAATTATGGCACGAAAGCGGTACTGAATAACCATAAAATGAGTTCAAAAACAATGAATTGAAACAATTTAATAAATACCGATAAAAATCGACTTTGGAGGAAGTTTCTTCGGAGGAAGAGGAAGGAAAAATAAATGAAGCTATTCCTTTCATTAGCGAAATTTGAGAAAAATAGAATAAGGTACGAAGTTTCATTTCATGATGTGACCATGGTAAATCAATTGCGAGTTACAGAACAGGAATACTGATTGGCAAACCTATATCTCATTTTAAAAAACATTTTAAAGATGGACAACACTAAAACATATTCGATATTTTAAATGAAACGAAAGCCAAGTGATAATTAAACAGAGGCTATTGTTGCAAAAAATCAAATAAAAAAAGAAAAACTGCAGAAAGACAATTGTTTAATATTCTTATGGACGAAGGCTTCTTATTCAAACAACAAAATCTCTTCCTTATCACTTTTTACTTATCCCATCTACTCAACTTCATAGAAGTATGGTAAAAACAATTAAATTTTCCCCTATTTTCCCATTTAATACTGCATTTAACTTTTCCCACCTTGTCTTATATGAAATGAATTCCATTGCTTTTTACCTTACTAACTCGTGCAGATGATACTATTGTAAAATTAACACTCATCTATGGAGCAGAAAGGGACTGTTCCAGTTTATATTCATTCCGATGTTTAGTTATATAACATGTTTGGAAAAATTGTTTCGGTTACATTTCTAATGACGTATGGTCTTTAGGAAGGAAATATATTCATGAACCGATGTTTCACTGTATGTATCATTAATTATGCTGTTTCAGACTAATTCACTTAAAAAAATTAATTTCAGCTGATAGAAGTTTAATGAATGTATGAGAAGAAATAAAATCATAAGTCTGCAAACAGCTTGAAATATTATATTGAAAGCGTCAAAGACTCATTTAAGTAAATTCAATGCAATTCTTCTCAAATGTGATGTTTCTATTATGCTTTTTTAAGCCATTTTGCATTTCTTGTTCTCTGAAATTATGTCATTGTCATGATACAATTCGCGTATGGCAGGCATACGATTTTACTTTTAGTCACATATAATCAAGAATTTTATGATAGTGGATGAAACGTGTTTTTACCTACATTTTAAAGCATGCAGTTGAAGTCGTAAAATTTGAAATGATATTTTAAATATTTTATTTTATATTATTTATTCTATAGAGAACATAGAAAATAAATAACGAAAATATCTCTGTCTTTGCACGAGGTAAATATTTCTTCATAATTCGGAGTAGGATTTCTACTAATATTTTTTTTGTTGTTTTGTTATAGAAATTCAAAAATATCATACCACTTAAAATCATGTGCCCTGTTAAGAATGAGGCACTATATCTTCAACCAATGCTGTCAGCAACCAGACGGTAGCTAGTTTCTAACACTTATGGATTTAAACGTTTCTTCCAAAAAAAATATTGAAAAATTTTTAAAAACTTGCCCCAAATCGACAAATTTCGTTAGCAATTCCAAAAATCTTTGACCGAAATAAAAAGTATAATCTATTCAAATCAAACCGGAATTTACTAATATAATGTGAGAACAGTTTTTATGCCAGCTCGTTAGCTATCTAGCTTTGCCCACTCATACTTTAAAATGACTAAGTTATAGGTTGATGTATTAAACGTATGTCTAATTTCATAATTATGAGAAAGTTTTATATACTTAAAATTTCTTCAAAATTGCTAAAGTTGTATATTTTATCTGAGTTTCTAGTTATAGAAGCTGGTAAAATTCTTTGATTATTGTGTTTTTACTGTACTGGCAAAGTACAGTAAGACAGATTTAAATGTAATGTACTAGAAGTATTTAAAAGTCTACTAGCAACAGTTAAAAGTTTACTGTACTTGAAACATTTAAAATGTTTGCTGTACCGCTAATTATAAACACTCAACCATTTTTATGCTTACAAATCTTACGGACACGTTTAGCAGACTAAAGCTGGTCGACTTATTGTTGAAAATAATTAACTTGTTTATAGGGATCTATTCGAAGATGCCATTAAATAAATAAAAAAATAAAACTATATATGTAACTACAAGTTTCTAACATTTCACAGAAAAAAACAGCTTTAAAAATCTATAAAAAAATACATAAATGTATACATTCATTTGTTTCGTAAATAAGCGGTTTTATGAAACATAGCACGTAACAACATAAAGAACTATACTGTATTTAATATGGATACTGCTAAACTATAACCACTAGATTCTTTCGACGAGTAGGTACGAAAATGATGCATTGTAGCTTGCATTCTAGGAGATTATTTAAGCTACTAATTTGGATATATATGCATACTAAATTAATATTCAATACTGAAATGGTCAAAATTATGTTTAATAATTAGACGAAATTTTGACCAATTCGTATTGCATAAGGTAATAATACATTAGGCTGTAATGTGTTATAAATTATGAAATATATTACCTAATATCGCTTGCACATCGAGACTATGGTATACGAGGCAGAAAAGATAAACTATAGACTATTGTACTATAGAACATTCTCCTTTATCTGAGACAAGGCAGTCGTATTTTCCATTTCCCACATACATGAAGACTAATTTGTATGACAATATGTGTGAAACAGCTGCGCGGGTTTAAAATTAATTAAATCCAGTCTTAACCCCTTCAGCATATATTTCCAATTTCGATGCGCACAATTAAATGAATACTGTGTGCTTTCATTGTATAGAATTCCAGGCTTATTTAATTAAAACAGCAACTGAAGACAATTAAAAATATAAATAATACCATTGTATGAAATGTAAGTTAGGTTTATTAATATCGAAAATTCGTTTTACTCAAAAAATTTAATTTATATCTATACATACGGTACTATTGAGTGCACGGGCTTAAATACAGTCTTTGTGTTTGGGAAATATGTTAATTCATCAGTGGCTAAAATTGCATACCTGTAAAATAATAACATTAAATCAAAATTTGGCGAAAGTTCCATCCTTGCACTAATTTGCTTGACATGGACAATTTTATTAAAATGAGAAAACACGTGAATGAATATACGTTTATCGTGGTTGCATATTTCAGTTTTGTAATCAATTACAATATTTTGATATTATCAAATGGAAATATGATATTCTATTGTTATCAGTTTTTGAAAATGCGAAGCTTTAGCTACAAATTCAAATAATATGAAGCACAAAAGGATGCTGTCTAATGAGAACTGCTTTTCTAATGGTATTTCCAGTGAAAATAAGTTTGCATTGTGCATCTGTAATTTCAAAATGTAAAGCATATATTTACGAAATATTCTTAGAACTTAAGTTAACATCTGTGAAATACAAAACGTCTCGTACGATTATACATAAAATTAAATATATAAAATGACTTTTCATTTAATATAGTAAACATTGCATGAGTCAAAATGTATTCATGTAAATTTATTTTAATATGATCTAGCTCGGATTATGTTAAACTAAAGCTATCAAAATAATTAATTGTTTTCTTTTATTCTTATTAGTTAATACAAATGCTTGATCATGTCAAACAAAATGTTTAAAAGTTCTGAACCAAACTTTTGCCTCTATGACTTCCACTCCACTATAAAATGGTTTAATTGAAAAGTATCAACAAATTTAATAATATTTCGAATTTTATTCTCCACTATCATTTTCATTTTTTCGTTAAAAAGTTAGCACGCTTGAATTTAAATTTGATTTTTATAAAATGTTTCCTTAGTCATAAGAATGCCTCTTTCAAACACGAAGATTCATGTGTTACTGATGTAATGTTTAGTTAGAATTTAAGACTAAAAAGAAAATATTTTGCAGGAAGTCATATTAAAAAAAATGTGTTAATTATAAAACCAACCACTCTTTATTTTATACAAGTCCACCATGTAAAACATATATTCTTCCACTGGTAAACGAATTCGACCATGTATATTTAATTAATTTATCCCGTTTTAAAGTCTCAATATATAGCTAATTAATCGTAATATTATTTGTGCAAAAATTCAACTGTGATGTAATGATTACTTTCACAATACAGGAAAATATGGTATTTTCGCTTAAAATCAAATATGATGAAAATGTTTTCTAGGTTCCAGAATTTCGCCTAAGAGTAATTGCTGCAGAAATTTGGAATCGTAAATCCAAAATTTGTTTTTTTGGCTGAACTATAGCATACAATATAGAACTTTTTCATCTCACATTTTATGCCAGACTCACATTTAGGGTTTTTACGATTTACTATTCTGAAGTGTGCATTAATACAGCTTTGTGTTTTAAGTCAATACCATACTTTTATTCCATATCATATTCTAATTTATTTATTTCTTTGAAAGGATAATGATTTTAACAGTCAGAAAAAAGACACATATAACTAGTACAGTGTCTCATTAAGTTGCACTGTACGGAAGGTTATAACAAAGAAAATATCATCGGGAAAAAATTCTAAATTTTTATTTAGTCCGATGTGATACCACCTGAAATATACCATATGAAAGCTTTAAAGACACGTAAAATATCTCCCATCTCATAATTTTTGCTGGTGATAAATAAAAAATAAAAAAGAAATATCATCGGAAAAAAAAGTTTGAATTTTTATATGGTCCAATATGATACCACATGAAATATACCGTATGAAAGCTTTAAAGACACGTAAAATGTCTGAAACGTCATAATTTCTGCAGGTGATAAATAAAACATAAATGTTATATAATTAAATGTAATATACTAATTAATAGGTTTGTGTAAAATTTCTATTCTTTATAAAACTTAAAATTTAAATGCTTGTAATATTAGCGAATTTCTCAAATTGAAAGTTTTGGAAACGACTGATTACAGAAAGTAAATTTAGCAAAATTAGTACAATAGAACGCCGCTACGATGAACTTCATGGAACAAACTTTGGGCTCGTTATATTCGAGAATTCGCTATATACGATTTCCATTAGAAAAATGGATTACTTCTTAAAAGACTGACAGCTGTACCTCGAGAGAAATATTTACCTACGAAGTAAATATTAACCCTAAATTTCTTAAAAACTGCTATATTAAGTGTTAATTACAAATATTATAAGTGCAGTTATTTAATGTTTCCGCTCTTTTTCAGCTTTGTTATATGTTTATAATTTTACATAATAAATTACTTGGCATAAAAATCATGTTTTGGAATTTTCTCTCGAAATAAGTATAGACTTGTAAGACGATTTGTATAACTTTAATAATTACGTACAATCCTGTTTTTAGTTATATAAACTAAATTTCAAATTATTAAAAATCCTATTCGTGATACAGTATGTTTTCTTAGAATAGTTTTATTTTCTGTCTTGTATTTAGAAGAATTGAGAGCTTTAACTGCCTTGAATGGAGCAATATTTTAGTCAATACAGGCAGAGATTTTGAAAAACGGAAAATATAAAACAAATTTTCAGTCGAAATAATTTATATCCGTATAAAATAATATAATAGGTGTTCAAATGAAAATGAACGAAATGTCGTAACAAGCAAACCGGTTGAAATTTGAATATTCTGCATTGGGATAAAGTAATGAGACATCTAAGAACGCGAATGTAGTGTCCGGTGTAGTTGTGTGCGCGGGCACCTGCACATGGGAGTCGGAGAGAAGCTGGCAGTCGTGTGTATTAATTAATGCTGCAGTGCCTGAGAGAAGATTATGGCATTCACATTGCAAAATTCCACGACTGAGGAGCAGTGAGACGTTTTTAATTTTGACTGCGCAAAGGGGTAAACCACACGATATTCATTGCCGGATGGTGGCCATAAGGACGGTGAAGGAGACTGCGTGTCCGACAAGTCAGTGAGAAAATTGAGTGCTCGTTTTCATAAATGGTGTGAGTGTTTGAAAGATGATGAGAGACCAAGTCAGACAAGGACAGTTGTGCACAAAAGTTTGGGTTACCGAAAGGTGTGTGGCTTCGAAGAATCTCAGCAAACCTCAAAAAGAACTGAATATAGGGATAGCACTGCAACACCAGTTCCAATATCATGAAGACCCCACTTTTCTGGAGCTGATTATCGCCGTGACAAAAAATGCTGCAATCACTTAGAGCCAGAGAAAAAGTGGGGCAACATGGAATGAAAACATGAGTTGTCACCTCTCCCTAAAAATTCAAATCTGTGAATCTCCTGTTCATCAAGAGCAAACAGCCTGTGCTAATCACGTCTGCTCCACGATAACGCGTGTCCACACATCTCCAAGGTCACACATAGTGTAATGGCTAAGTTCAAGAGAAAGCAGCTTGAGCATTAGCCCGGATATGTCGCCTTGCAATTTCCATATGTTTGCTGCGCTAACAGCACATCTCAAAGGGAAGCGCTTCAACCCGGAAGACAAACCAAAGGACTCAGTGGAAGTCTGGCTCCTGTCACAGCCACAGGTTTTCTGGGAATGCTTCAACTCGTGAAACAGTGGGATAATTGTGCCCATGCCTGTGGTTATTACTTGTGAATAAAGACTTCAATTATACCCATAGTGTCATTTCATAGCTTTTAATTTGACAGCCCCTTACATTTACTTTATAAAAAACTGGACGGGGCCAAACTGTTATTTTGCTATACGTGAGAGTTCTTTAAAAATGTATCAGCTAAAGTGAACTTTAATACAGATTTTTTTAAAGCAAGAATATATTTTTTTCTAAAACGGCTAAATATTTCCGAAATTTTAAAATGGTTATTCTTTATATTCTTTATAATCTTTTCTTCTTTATGATTAAAGGCTGGAATACATTGCTTAGTCGACCATTGGTAAATTAAGGTAAGAAAATTACTAACTGAATAAGTTACAATAGGGAGGATGTGAAATTAGAAAACACGGAGAACAATCGAATCAATGAAAAGAAAGCTTTTTTTTAAAATCTGTTATTTCCCAATTAATTATGCTCTAAACTTTCATATGAATAATTAATATATTTTTTGATAGCAGATATTATAGATGTTACAGACATTACAGGTATTACATTGTATGTTTTGCATCATAAAGTCTTGATAAGAATCCTTTAAGTTGTCCATAAACTAATTTAATGCGTTTGAGGTTAAATAATAGTTCATTCCACTTAAATTATCCCCGACCTCTTTAAATCAGGATGAGTTATACAACAGTGCTAAAACCTGAGCTTGAAATATTTTAAGAATTCTTGAGTTAACAATAAAAATATTTATTTTAATATAAATCTACCATTTGCAAAATAATATTTGTGTATTATACAAGAAATTGTCTCGGAAACGAAATTCTCTTTCAACTCAAAGTAAACCTTTCTTCTTGATATACATGTTACCGATAAAAAAAAAAACTAATCTTCGGATTTATAGAACTTTAAATAGTTCTGTCACTTTACCAAGTAATTTGATCTAACTTTAAGTTTACTGCATGATGAGTTTTTCGTCATTTATGCTGTGAATAAAATTTTCTATTTAACGATAACTGACTACTGGAACTCCATTACACAACTGCCATAAAAAATGAAAGCATATTTTGCTTTTTCTTACCAAACTAATTTATTCCGGTTATTATAAATAAAGACGCAGTAGCTGACGTGAGTAAATACTTCGTAATCTGATACAAAATACTTTTCTTACTTAACATGAAAAATGACATACTACCGAAGCTAACTTTTTACATGCTTTCTTAATTAGAATAATATTCCCTAAAATGAAAGCTTATTTAGGCAGAATAAAAACAAAACTAATTTAGTCATGAGTTTTATGAACCATCAGCCAGCTTCACACTTTAATTAAAGAAGCAAGAAAATCGTTTCAAATCTCATTAACGAAAATAAAAACATAACAAGCCTCGACATGTCACTTTTGGAACCTTATTTACTGTAAACGCTGATAAAAAGAAAGAACTTCTTGAAGTTTTTTAGCATATTTTTAACCCTCATTGCATATAAAATGACTTTATTTGGACATACAATTTTGTCAATCAGTGCTAGAAGATTTTGTAAAGCTATCTAAATTCTTTGCAGCTGTTAACGATAGGTTCAGAAAGGGTAGCATACGCGCTATACTTAGAATTACTTTTCATTAAAAAATGTAGAAATTTTTATTTTTTGCATTTTATAGTAAAGGGCTTGGAAAACTGTTTTATTAATTTGTGCTTTCACTGAAACAAATATTCTTCAGATTAAAAAAAACTTCAAATAATATTAAGAAACATGCACTAACATTTCGTCTCGATTATGTACTTTCAAGTAATTTAGCATTTAAAGCTGTTAAGCATTTAAAAGTCTGTTAATTTCAGACTTGTTATGAAACATTCTTCCACCATTCGGCATTTGACTTTCTTTCATATACGGACGTTATCCAAATTAATCAGAGAACCAATTACAATCATCATGCATTATTTGCGTAGGAATATACTGCTGAATATATTTGGGAATACAGTGCTACAGTATACACTCCTAAGTAGTATATATATATATATATATGAATATGTCGCTCAGGAAATCTCCATCTGCAGTTTCACATCGGCAACGCCTTTAACGATATACATTGTAAAATCCCTCAAATCCGTTTCTATAACAGTATTACCAAAGCTTTTCAAACTTGCGAACAACACGCATTTAGTGGAGATTATCACAACCCGCTGAAATGCACGGGGACAATAAAACATGTCTGAAAGTTTACAGATTATATATTACGCACAAACGAGCATCTTGTTTTCATTTACAAACACATGCACGTTTCGAAAGCATTTGAGGTAATGCCACTTTAGGCCGAAAATATTTAAAAACAACATATCTTTAAATTCCGATAGACAGTCTCATGAGCTGAAGATAAAGTTTCATTCCCTACAGCGTTCCCACAGCTCGTACTGAAATCGCTTATTTTTTTAATCAAAAATCCGTTAAAGTGCTGCTAAGTATGAAATAGGCAATAAAACAAATTCCAAATTCGGATTCCAAATTCCAGGTGCTAATATTACAGTGGAGGACTACGTTATTAAAAATTAGGTGGCTTTAGGTACATTTTTTGCACAATGCGAGAAACATACATACGTTCATGCAGATTCTTCATTATTTAATTTCTTTAAACATAATACAGGGCGATAATATTTGGTGGTAACAACTTGAAAAGTGATTCAAAGCAAATTCTCGTTTTGAGACTAATAATCCTTCTTGGCTGATGCCATTTCAGCTAAAAAAGATTTTGAGAAGAAAATAATGCAATATTAAAACAATTGAAAATATTTATATTCAGCTACTACTTAAGTGTAAATTGTTAATCAAAAATTAATTGGGCCCACTAGCGGCTGAGAGGTAAAATCGCGAAACAGTGGTAGTTCCGACCTGGCTTCTTTTACAGATGAACGGGTTTGCAGTATGCGCGTTTTGTAGCTTTATCCGTGCAGAACGCTTATACCAGCCAGTTTTTCTTAGAAAGCCCTCCACAGGCCAGCGATTCGGATATAAATATACTGAGATTTTGTTTCTAGTTATAGCAATTTATTACGCACTTTTGTTTTGTATGATTCTGGTGTTTATGTGTTTTTTTTCAGATTGAATTAGTATTACTGCCTTGAGTGCACTCAGTTTTTAAGGTACGTGCACCTTTTTATGCTTTGTATAGTTTAATAGTGAACATGTTTTCTAAGCCTAACTTATCCATGATGCTGGCGGCATGACGGCAGATGTCGATGGTGCTTTTTACAGCACAACTGAGAACAGTTGCGGATCTTCGAACCTAGCATTAAATACGAGAAGCAATCTATAAGCTCAGGTGAAGGAGGAAGCAAAGAATGCTGTTCGTGAATTGTGAAGAAATTTGAAAGCTTTAAGCCTGAAAACTGCCACCAGGCTTGCCAAAGCGCATTAGCTAATAGCTCTAGGAAACTTTACATAGTTTGTAAATTTTACATGCATTACACAGTTTGTAACTTTAGATTGTAGCTCCACCGGTTGGTTACTTTATTAAGTACAGCTTTTTAATTTAATATTTTTGTTGAATCAACCAACTCTAGTTGCCCAGCCAGAGAGATTAAAAGACTATCAAAGCTGAAGCCGAATTTACCATTCACATAGCAAACATACTGAAGTTATTAAACATTTATCACTACAAATCACTATTAAACATAACTTTATGTATTGCTTTACTTTTATAAACGTCTCCACTGTAAATTTAATGTATTCTTCCTAATTTTTATCCTACCCTTAACCGCCCAGATCTGTATTCCACTATGAAAATCTCCTTCATTATAAGCATTATTATTTCGTTTAATATTTCTTTGCAACTATTACCACTTGAATGTAAACAGTAAATCTGACTCTCGAATATTTTCAGAGATGCTGAAATTTCGACAAGCAATATTCATTTCTTAAATGAAGTCAAGTTCTCGAAAAGCACTTAAGGGAACCCAATCAAGTATGTCTTAATGCTAGAATTCCTAAGTACAAGATTTAATTTGCATAATTGAAGTCAGGATTTGCTAACTAAAATTCAGCGAACATTAACGTCATTTTAAATGACATTTCATGGATTCTATCCTGAATTAGACGTGCTTCATGGTTATGATTTAAAATTAAGTATATAATTCTATGATCCTTAGTGAAATTATTAAATAATTCTGATTACCTGAAATGATAGAATTTCTGAATGCATTATTTTAGATGAGATTATTGAGACGATTATTTGATTACTACATGCTTTATTTGTTTGAAAATGCATTATTGTTTTGAAAACTAGGAAATCATTCAAACGCAAAAGTCAGTTGCGGTATTTTGAGGTTTGCTTAATCACGATGAAAATATAAAAACTGCAAATATTTCATGTAGAAGAATTTGAAATGTTGCACTATTTTCTGTTTCCATCTTCAAGATTTAGAATTCTAGCCGTCTACTGTTTTAACACACATCATTGAAATAACCAAAAGACGAAAAATGAAACGAAGACATGGATAACCGTAAATTAAGCTGCATAATTCACTGATTGAAACAAATCCTTTCCATATTCCAGTAGATGAAATTCGTTTGTTCAATCTACCTTAGTATAAAAACGAATAATGAGATTTCTAATTTTCAGTGGATATGCATCATATTCAAAAAATATTCTCGCTACATGTTAGAAAGGAATGGAATTCGTTTTTCACTTATTAAGAAAGCTAAATTAATATGCAATGAAACAAAATCTAAATTAATTTAAAGAAAGCATAGGAAGTTTTGTAAAATTATTCAGCTTAAAATATGCATTCAGATGTGCCTAACTAATCGAACATACAATAAATTGCAAATATGGTATCAAAATTATAATTTTTCGTCATAGATTTCCTTTCAATTCAATTTATATCCAATTCGATGTACAATCGCAGTAATGATGTTCTGTACTGTTCGACTGTAATAAAAACAATATTTCTTATTACTGAAGTTTGAAGAAAGGGAAGAGCATTTTGAAATCAAAATTGTGGAATCCACTATTAACTTATGCGATTCTTGCAGGAATACTCGGATCGCCTGATGATTTGCATGCAAAAAAAAATTAAAGATATTTTTTCCGCCAAAGCCGGGTTTCAAAAGTTAAAGAAGTTTGCAGCATTCTCGAAAAAAATATGAATAACCCTTTCTAGAATTTCCTTTTAAGCTTTTATTCTTGAATTGAAATGGGACATGTGTTCATATGCAAATTAATTTGTTAATATAGATATTTACGCATATATAAATTTTATCCATTTCTTGAGAGACAATAGATTAGCAGACATTATACCAGAATGAAGTTTACTAGAGTGTAAATCACTGAAAAGAGTTGTTTTTTTAAATATGGAATTTGCAACGACGTTTACCAAGTTGTACCCTTAGCAATAAAACATGGATATTGTTCTCGTCGTTTTGCAGTCAATTGCTTGCTTTAGATTTCATTAGCATATAATCCGAGAAGTCTTACACGCTCATATAGAAAGATATAAAAGCAAAATGAGTTACTTAGTAATTTCTTTCAAGCAAGTCATATTAATGCTTTTCGTTGGTCTCCAAAATATCTACTAGCGTCTAGAGTGCCATGAGATCGATGTATCCGATCTCGCGATACATCGATCTCATGGCACTCTAATTTGCAGCTCAAGGGTAGGGAATCAGTGCTATGAAGGGTTCAATTATTTCACTAACTCAGATTTTAACTAAAGAGAAAGGGATCTGAATACTAAACATTTCGCTTTAATTATTACCTGCAAACTATCGGTCGAGCGGTAAAGTCGCTAAACAATGGCAGTTCGAACCTCGGACCGAACTACCAGTGTTTAGCGACTTTACCGCTCGGCCGATAGTGGGTCTATAAGTGTCTTAAGTAATCAAACCAAAATTATACTCAGATTTTTAAACAATGGAGTTACTTTAAGGAATAGCTCAATGACTACGATTTTAGTATTAAAGTAACAATCTAGGCTAAAAGGACAACAAATATAGGAAACAGAATCTCGTTCCCGTTTATTCCAGAAAGAAACGCATTGCAGTTAAACAAAATGTTATGGCAGTGAATGGTCAAATAATACTGCAGCCGACGGTATAAATAATGTACTAAATTATAGAAAATTAAATCTGACTGAATTTTTTATGTGAAGTTTCTCGGATACTCTTCCATTCCGTGCATTGTAAAAAGCAAGCAACTGCAAAGCAAATCATCTCTGACATATTTAATAATATCAGTAAGAATGAAAAGAACGTTTGGCTTTTGTAAGCGATGTACATTAAACCATATAAAAAATTTTAATTTAAATTTAGTCCTTTAAATAACGTGGAATTTTTACATGAATGTTTCAAATGATTTACAGTGAAGTTGTATTTCTTAACATTATGTAATATTATTAAAATTAATTAACTACTTATTTAACGTTAATTGCAACAATAATCTTAAAAATATTATCATCTTGCCCTTTTGAAACAGTAATACGAATCAACCATTTTCCTTTAAAGTATTCTTCTCTAAAAAAAAAAAAAAAAAA
>KK121091.1:227114-279932 GCA_000611955.2 Stegodyphus mimosarum
TCTTATTGAAATATAGTACCGGCTGTCGATTTTGCATCAGCATGGAGCCAATCGCGTAATCTGAAGCATCTGTGGTAATTTCTAAGTTTTCTTTGCCTTCAGGAAATTTGAAATCTGACACTTGGATTAACGCTGTTTGAAGCTTTTCGAACGCCGTGTTTGCTTTAGTAAATCTGGTTTTCATTCTTTTTAATTTTAACAGCAGTTCGGCTACCTTTGCGAAAGCCTTGATAAAAGTCCTATAAGAAGTACACGATTCCAAAAATTAAAACTTTTTATTCTATTTGGTGGCACGTATTTTTTTATTGCAACCTTTGTGGAATGTTCCATCTCAATTCCTTTTTGAGATATCTTATATGTTAAATAATAAAGTTCTTTGACGGCAGATATACGTTTTGATTTATTATTAATCCTGTTTCGTATAGAAGAGAAAACACTTCTTGAAAATCTCTGATATGTTCGTCTATGGTCTTGCTCAATTATATCATCTAGGTAAATAAAAGTACTCTTTCCAAGCACAGGTCTTAGTATGGCATCCATGTCCTTCTGAAACCTGACGGGAGCTCCACATAAGCCAAAGGGTATTCTCAAAAAGGTATAAACTCCTGACTCTGTAATAAATACGATTCTTGGCACATCCGCTTGCTTTACTTATATTTGAAAACATTCCGAAGTTAGATCTCGTGTTGTCATGTAATTTGTTGGCTAAATCATCCTATGTATTTCTAAGGAAGTGGATAAACGGGATATTTAATAACGCTGTTTGAGTTTCAGTAATCCACTGCAAAACGCTCTGCCTTGTGACCCTCTGGTACGAGATTACTCTTTTTAACGGCACAGTACTACTGGGATAACGTGAGGGCTATTGTGGGAATATATTACTTTATCGTTTAATATTTCCTGCATATGTTTTGATTCGCTCATAGCGGTAGGGTTTGCTCTGCACGGGAAGGTATTTACGGTGTGTATACTGTTAAGTTGCAATTTAATTAACTAACACTTTAGAAAAAGATTAACACTAGAAGCGCCGGAGCAGTCATTTTTACTACTTTCGTCATGTCATCGCGGGTTCCTAAAAAATACTTTATCTTAAAAAGTCACAAATTTTTGGATTTTCCTAAAAAACCTCGAAAATTATTGATACCAAATATAAATCAAATAAAATTCATATTAACGGAGATACTATTAGTTATACCTAAAAGCGCCTCGAGCAGTCATATTGACTGCTAGTAAAACTAAAAAGTGCACGAAAGCAAAGTCGGTTTTGAACAATGAACAAAATTGAATAATATATAGAAGAACTTGATGCTTTTATTGCTATTATTTATAAAAGAGGTCATATGGTTGCAATGATATGGATTATGATTTTTTTGTGGAATAATACATGGGATCCTCCTTTTTTTTCGAAAAACGATGTCTCGCAATCTCTTTCGAGATATTTCGAAATATCTAAGATTTGACTTGAAGTCAAATACAGCTCAGAGTTTAGAAAGTGATAAATTTGCAATTTTTTCAGATATTTAAAATAAATTTATGCAGAACTATGCGATTTCCTTTAAGCCAATAGGAAATCTAGTTGTGGATGAGCAATTATTTCTAAGACATGTGTAAGTTTATACATTGTATGCCGAATAAAGCAGACAAATTCGGTATCAAATTTTGGATACTAATCAATGCAGACTCGAATTTTATGTGCAGTACTTTTCCATATCTTAGAAAAGATCCATCGAGAAGTGAAACTAAAGATCTTCTAGAAAATGTAGTAATGCAGTGTAATAAGGAATTACAATAAGTAATTATTAATGAGTAATTATCTGAATTCAGATAGAAATTAAATTGCGGACAATTATTTTCCTCACTATTATTAGCTAAAAGACTTAAAATGAAAAACAGAAATTTGCGGGCACAGTAGGAAGACATGGAAAAGAAATTCCGTATGAAGTAAGGAAACCAAAAACCCGGCTATTTGAAACAGTTTTCTAAAGAATGGTGAAACTAAACTGACTGTCTATGAGGAAAAAAGGAAGAAAAATGTCCTGCTGCTGACTGCCTTACATAAGTACTTTACATGCGAGTGTAAATGTAGACTCACAAAATAAGAAGACACTTCCAGAAACACTAGAGAACAAAACCAAATCTGGAGTTGATATCCTTGACCAAATGACACGTAAATATCCTGTTCGGGTTGCTTCATGTAGATGGCCTGTGTATGGTTTCTACAACATACTGGATTTAGCAGGAACGAATGCCAACGTTATCTACCATAAATTGAGTGATAAAAATATTGCAAAGCACAGCTTCCTATTTCAAGAGAAGTTAAGAGATCTTCATTTAAACAGAAGAAAAAGCACAAGATTGCTCGAGGAAATTTCCAACTCGAGCAATAGATTCTCGAAGAAAAAACATCAGTGCCAGATTTGGTGTTACAAAACAAGTCATGTGTGTAAAAAATGTTCATATTATGCGTCTGGAAAATACACTTCCACTGTTCAAAAATTTGTGTTGTGTAAAAATGCGAAAAGGTATAAAATACGTTTTATTAACAGTAAGTTGAAATTTATAATAAAATATCTATTTTTTATAAAAATAATTTGTCCTTTAAAGAAGTTCTTAAACAACAATAATTAATACTTTAAAAGCATTATAAAGTACTTTTATTTTAATATACACATTTAATTCACTGAGCAGTCAATTTGACAGTTGTTGGCGTTTCTAGGTAGGGAGAAAGCTCAGCGCTTCTAATGTTAACATAAATAATTTAGAAAAACGACTTACCAGCTGTTCGAGCATGTGCTACTATTCAGCGGACAGGTGACTAATTTCGATCGCTGGATGGTGCGTTTCTCTCTTCTCAATTGCAGCCATGTCCAGCTGCATCGTGACTTCCTGAAAATTAATTTTCGCTCTCTCCACCTTTAAAAAATCTGTTTTCAAATTTACTGGAGTGTGCAGATTTGTTTGAGTGCGTCCCCTGGCATAGTATTTAACAATATTTCAGACAGAGACAATTCTTTATAACTACCACATTCAGTTGAATCCTAAAGGAACTTTCTTACTTTCAGAGTAACTGCTTTCAGTGCTCATTATTAGTTTAGATTCTCATTGCCTTCTTCCCTCTGTTTTCTATTTTGAGATTTCTATTGGTGCCGCCACTCGCAGTTGAAAATTTCGTTTTACTTTCAAAACATTTATTATCGGAAAACCTTAGTCTTCCTTGCACTATAGGCCTGTAAAACATTTCGTTGCCCTCTGGTCATATCCTGCTCTACGCGTAATTTCTGCAACCCTCCTGTTTTCAGAGTTTACCGCAAGTTTAAACAAAGTCTCTAACTTGCTGGGGATTCCTAACTCGAAAAATATTCAATCTATATTAACAGCCTAGGCAAAATAATTGGATCACGACTGAACCGAACTTTTTCCCATATAACGAATTATAAAGTTGATTTTTTATTAATGCTTTTACCAGGGCTGTTTTAAATAAATCGAACTTGTAAGTCTTACTTTCTTGCTCTAACAACAAAAATTCTCCAATATATTTGTATCATCTCAGTGTCTGATCTTCATAATTGCTGTGGTTGCTATAGCAACTCTTTGAACCTTCGGTACCGCATAAAGCAAAAAATGAGAATCTGAATCTTCAAGAATGATACTATTTACCTGAATTTCTTCCATCATGTGTCACTGCGGGTTTCAAAACTGCCCGTGTCGTATCCATCATGTGTCTGAATCCCTCCATGGGATTTTCTGGTGCCTTTTGAGCTTACGATATTGAGGATGTCAGAAAAAAAGTTGATTTTCCTTACTTTAGTTCGCGAGGTACTGTAAACTTTAGAGTTCTTAGCATTTACCCAAAGTATTTAAACGCTTGGTAGGATTTAAGCTAATTATCTCTAAGTACCAACTGAAATTTATTTAAGATCGTAAAAGACTCCTTACTAAAACTAGATAAGAACAGAAGATAAATCTCCTGCTTATAACTCAGCCAACCAGTTTTGGAAAGATAATATGAATTTAACAATAAGTCAAATGGAAAGTTAAATTCAAAGAAGCTAGGAGCAGAGGGCTACACAATCAGATAAATGCAAAATTGTCCCAAAACTTAATCGGCATTTAATTCAACTATCAGCAATTATAATGCAAAGCCAAAGGCAAGAACTCTTATTTAAGATTGCTGTCTAGTAACGTGGCCACTGGAGGCAGAATCTTACAATCTAAAATTCTCCTTATAAGTTTTTTTTCTTATGAGTTCTCGCGAACTAAATTGGCATTCTGGCAAGGAAACGGAAGTGAAAAGTGGCCTCAAAACATAAAGTAACTGGTTAGCAAACATAAAGGACCTCGAATTCTATCTAGAAACTTTAATTTCTGAGAACACAATAACGTTATGAAAATTACTCATAATCGTGATTGAACTCATAGATGATCAACTCTGAAATAAAATCAAATTATCTGAAACATTGGCTAACTGTTTTAGGCTGGTTTTATTGCAATAAACATTACGAAATATAAATTAATTTCCTTTGGTTCCAAATAAGATTCACGATTGCAATACAAAAATAACCTGACACTTTTTTAATGCGTGCTTAAAATTCCCAATTAGAAAGGGCATGATTACTAATGAGGATGAATGAACATTTCAGAAAAGCACAGAAGCAAAAATTATTCCCCGTTTAAGAATATCACAGTGTAAATTTCTGGCATGCTTTCCATGCCTCTGGGATATCATCTAGCATAGCAACAAGACAAGCAACACATTCAAAAAGAATATTTTTAACATCTTTTATTGAAAGAACGAATTAATGACGGTTTGAGAGGGAGACATTTCCTTTAATTGAAAAAGTTAGTATTCCTTTTTTATTTTAACTAATTTACATATTCCGCAAAAGAAATTCAGCATCTCAATTTATTCGACTTGACCAAATTTCGAATATCATATATTAGTATAAGCTTTGATGACAACTCTAAATGTAAGTAAGTATAGGAAATTTCCTGTTCACCTAGTCCTTTTGATTAGAACTAAAGGTTTTCATTTCTTTTTCTGTTAAGTCTGATACAGCGAACTTTGTGAAAACTATCTGCATAATGGAAAGAATGTTACTATGAAGGACCTTTCTTATTGTAACTGGTTCGTTTTTAAAATTTCGTATTGGGGCAGTTGTTGTTTATATGCAGTTATTGCTTAGATGTTGTTATCATTCTTAAGATTAGACATGTGGACAGTTCTTTTATACATAGATAATACGGTGCAAGACTCATATACGTCAGAAAGGAACAGAGATAAAATTAGTATTTTATTTTCAGTGTGATCCCATTTTATCTTAATACACTTTTCATATTATTTATTGAGCAAATTCTGTAAAAGTAATCCGAAGATATATCTTCAAAATGATTCATAACTGCTGTTAGAAGTTATCATCAACATTACATTTCTGTCCATGAATAATATGAATTAATATTAGTTAAATAACAGGTAATAATCAGTTAGGTAAATTTAGGAATAAATGTGGAAAGGTAGAGTCAACCTGCTTTCTGTTTCCGGATGGCACTGACACGCTTCTGGTTTTGAATTACTGAAGGAATTATAGGTATCCATCCAGCAAAGCTTTTTCTGGTGATGCTGATGTAGAAAGCGCATAAACATGAATTGTGCCATCTTGTTTGTTTTCACGTTGACATTTGATCTCTTATCACGGAATATTTCCTTCTGAATACGAGTATTATTTCCTTCTGTCAGGGCTTCGAATGTTTGACCTTAATTAGAATCATATTCTACTGGTTCTAATCTCACACGAAATTGATTTACCCATTCTCTCACGCTGAAATAGGAACGAAAAGAATCGACTTACATATGATCCTTGCCTTCTTTCGTTTCTTTGGGTTCAAGTCTTCCTTTTAGTCAAAAATATAATCATAGTTCGATATTTAATTTTAGCAATTTAAGATTAGATGACTTCATTATTTCATTCAAAAAACAGTCAAAGATTAATGCATACGATGTCATGTAAATGTTTAAATTTACATATTTATTACAGCAACTACTACATGTTTGAAAGATGGATTTATTAGCACACAGTTTTCTTTGTGAAGGTTGGAAAGTTTGGATCTACCTATTTGTATGGGGGGTGTATACAGCCATTTCAGATGTTGAGATCTGAACCTTGGTATATTTCGCAGGGTTCATTAAATGTACATCATAAAGTACTACAGTCTGGCTTAATTTATTTTAAACTTCGCAAGATGAACAAAGAGAATTAAATCTAAAAAAATTACTTTTCACATACCTTTTATTTCATTTATAGTCTTTACAAAGTTCTATCTGAAGAAAAAATCTTACAAAACTCTTCCTAATAAATATACCTCCGATTTATAAATATCAGCATTTTTTCCTTTCTTTCCAAAATTAGTTATTTCATATTATATGGAAAAATTACACTCGTAATAAGTATCAACTTATTTAGTAATTGCAAATTTAGTTTAATGCGAAAACTATAACTGGAAAAAAACGAATATATATATATATATATATATATATAAATGATATAAATAAATAAATTGCATGTAAATAATGAATTTTAATGAAACCAGAAATATTATGCATTGAGAATTTCTCTCTTATAATAGCGACATTAAAAATGCTACATCGAAAGAAATTAAGCAAACATAATTGCTTAGTATCAGAAACAGAGTATTAATTAGAAAACTTCTTTTAGTTAAATTAGACAGATTCAATTTATTCAAAATATTCCATTGTGGGAGGCAGTAATTTAGGTAAATGTCTATCGCTCTTTAATGTGAAAAATATTTTTCGAAGTAACAACCTAACTCTGCAAATATTTAACTCTAAATATCTAGTAAAATTTTAAATGTAGTTATTTTTTATCGTTATTTAAAGAAGTATAAGCTTTAAAATTAACGTTACGTTTTTTTGAAGTATTGATATTTTAATAACATCTTATAAATATCAAGATGTCAACGTATTTATGTTCGTAAAGCTCTGATTAAATTTTGAAAGAAATGTTTTTCTATTTATATTTTAAAATATAAAGTAGTAATGTAAGGAAATATTGTATCATAATGCATTTAGAGAAATAATCTCAAATATATCCATATAACTTATAAATTAAATGAATATTTATTTTGGAATTGTACTTAAAAGAGAATCTTTAATAATTTACTAATGTTAAGAATATGTCTATGTCTTTAAACACAAATTATACATTTTGTTTCATGAAGAGTCCAGACAAAGAATTACGATTGAACAATTAAAAATTATAAATATACTGTTCTAGATACCTCTTATTTTTTTGGTTTAATTCATTAGACATTTGCAAACGACAAATGCTATTAATAGTATAGTATTTTACACTTGTAAAATTTAAGATGAATGTTATTTAGTACCGTCTAATGTTAGAGGTGTTAAACGAGGGTAATTCACATGGAATTTTCTATACATATATAATTGAATGAGCAGGTTGCATGTGGTTAAGTGGATTTTGTATGGTTTTATAAATGCAAGCTAGTTTTCTTTACAAAATTCTGCACGACGGCTTATGATCTTTGAGACACATTCTTCTAGTGTACCCAAGATCTGATACACGAATTTTTCAAATATTAGATGGACCGCTGCTTAACACTTCAAAAGCACCTCAATGGGAGTTCGAAAATTCGGTTTAAGTGCTGTTGGAGAGGGACAGAAGGTCCAGTTGAACAAACCTAGGTAATGGCAAACCTCAAGCACTACATTTTCGGAATAGAAGGTAATTCAAGAAAAATTCCAGTAGTTAAAGTTAAATATCACATGCGGGGAGGATACTCTAATTTTTTAGAGGTAGCTTTCTTTCATGTCGCCGTATCATATATATTCCATGCAGCGAAGCCGTCAGAGTGTGTAGAAGTAGATCATCACATTAAGTTTTATAATTACAGAATGCGTTTACATATTTTTATAACGAATTCACGACCGTTTAATTAATATTTAAACTGTAAAGACTGCCATTATAATTCTTAATCTGAGGGTCTTTTTTCGTGAACTGTATGACTGCACCTTCATTTTCACGACAGAAAGGTTTTTCGTAAAATTTTCTAGATATATTGATTTCTAGTTCTCTGCTGCTACTTTCCAGACTTCTTCAATCGTGGTGTGTGTGGACATAAGAAGAGATCATTCCAACAAACAAAAGACACACGATCTTAAGCTAGAAGACTTTGCAGGAAAATATTGAAAAGATAGATATACAATAACACTATCAGTCTTCATTTTTTCAAGGAATGCACTGGCACGCTTCAGCGTGAGACTTGTTGCTTTTTCTTGATGAAGTTTCACTCTTTAAATGTCATTATAAAAAAATTAATTTTCTTCCATAAATATCGAACGTAAGGCTTTCTTTTGAGAGTACGTTGAGTTGGATTTAATATTTCTTCGCACTCTTCTTAATTTTAATTTCTGATTTTAAGAATATCTTGCGGCAATCACAAACCATTACTGAAGCTTTCTTTGCATTGACGGAATCAGGTTTGCACACTTTTGTTTCTTGGTTTTTGACAGAAAATAGACTTTTTTGTTGCAGCCGTGTAAGTAAACCAATGCTTTATCAAGCATTACAATGTACACATTTCCACTTATCTTCCGCTAAGTAGTTTTCATACACGATTCTACAAACTGTTCTACGTTGAGCCATATGCTTTGGCAAACACTGGTGAATATTATATTTTTTAAGACTTTTTAACTATAAATGTTGGTTTACCATTTTATTTATTGTTGTTACGGATGTTTTTAAAGAGAGTGCAATTGATTTCTACATCTACGGATTTCTCTCTGGTTACCAATAATTTAACTTTGAAAACATTAAAAATACACTCTCCTGCTCAAAAGCTAAGCAACAGATGCAAAACAACGAATAAAACTAAAATATATTAAATGAATATGCTGGAAATTGACTCCAGAAGTTGCTGTGGCATTACAGAAGACATAGCAAACAATAAAGCAAAGACATAGAGGAACACGTATACTACGACCATCACATCGTGAAAGGTTCAATAGGTCGGAAGATTGCAGGATGGAAATATCACATTAATGATGGATATGATACCCTCTAGCTGAAATGTATGCTTCACAATTGTCAGAGAAACTGACATTAGTATCGCTGATCCCTTATTGTGGTAGTAGCATCCATTCCTTATTAACACAACTTGCAACCCGTGGAGGCTGGCTAAAGGTAGACTGTGACCTGTTATTCGTCGTCCCAACATGTCTCGCACATGCTGTATGCCACATTAGCTGCCACACATGCCACATTCTGGACCAGTGACCTAGCAAGCTACGGTAGATGTGGAACGGCTTCACTCTCCAGATAACTCTGCGCCACTCGAGCTCTATGTGGGCGGGCGTTATTGTCCACAAATATCATGTTGGCCGCCCAGACGGCATTGTAGTTAGGGGAGCCTACTGCGATAGCCAAGGACGCGGGTTCGAATCCCTCAGAAGGCATGGATGTAATGTTTTATCCCCCTATAGGAGGTAATGGTGGCCGCCAATTAGGTGCCTCCACAACAAAATGGCTGCCACTTCTATCCTTAGGAATGACCAATACTGAAATGGCAAGAGCTCGCCATTCGATGAACAAATATCATGTCTGTACCCATTGCAGCCGTAAAATGACGCACAAGAGCATGTAGAATTTCATTGTAATATCGGACGACAGTGAGAGAGGTCTGTCCACCATTATTTATTATTCCAGTCCATACAAGTAAGGCTTGTCCTCTGTAATGATCACTTTTGACCATGTTTGAGGCCCGATATAGTGTCCTTCCTTTCGCTGTATCATCGCCCTTCGGTTATTTTTCCAGATGTTAAATCGAGTAATCCGTAAATAGCATGTGGCTTCACTACTCTGGTGTACAACTGAGATGTTCTTGGGACCAGTTCAACTGCGCTTTCACATGCGACGGGGGAAAATACAAACACAGGCCGTCAGACGTACAGTTCACGTCATGTAGAAGGACGACACAGTTTCGCGAGATAAGAGCCGTTTTACAGTAGCAACGGGAAGTAACAGGAAGTGATCGCCTGCTGTTGTGGTAATCCTCTGGTGTCCAGATCCACGCCTTCTACAGATATTTCCATAACTTTGACAACGATTCAACAGTCTATTTTTCATACTACGATGCACATTCAACTCTCTCGCAAGATCGGATTGTCTTGCATCCGCTGGCATTATTCCGAAAGCCCTTCAACGCATTTCTTCGTGCAGATGTGTCTTTGGCTCATGCTTTCTAGATGTGGCTGCTTCGTGCAGATGCGTCTTTGGCTCATGCAGAGTTTGGTTATCTTGGATTACACGGAACTACCGCCGTTTGCGAAATGACAGGTCCGACCTGCCGCTTTATAAGGCGTTGTCGTGTGACTGCGAGATTCCATTTCATACTAAATTTAGTTGCATGTTTGAATTTGGCGATGCAACCTGTACCTCATATGTAAACTGTATGTCTCAACTCCCCTTTTTACATTCGCACATTTTCTTTAGTGTTTGTTGCTTATTTTTTTAGCATAAGTGTATTAAGTACCTTTTTTGGTATTCTTTTGGAAACGTCTTTCCACGTAGAAGTAATGACAGACGATTGTTATGGATTCGACATACAATTTTGCTTGTTTTGCACTTCGAAGAGCTCGAAACATACTCATATATCAACAGCTTGATTACGTGAGTCATTTTAAAAATAAAAGCAATTTCAATATGACAGTTGATATTTCCAATTTCAAATAATAAGCTGTTGTGAGCAATTTTTATTCCAAAGCATTTATGCTTCTTTATTTCTTTATCGAAATCGTTCTAAAATTTTGTAAACACCCTCTGTATACGCTATGGGGCACATAGCTATATTTGGTCTAAAAAAGCAGAACTGGACATATGTACTGAAAATCTTACCGGTATAATACTGTTTTATGTAACATACTGTTAGCAAAATACACTCTGCAGTAACGAAAATCTCTAAAGAAAGAAGGCTAGAATTCGATAAGAAGTCATTCGAAAGCTTAAAAAAGAGAAAAGGCTTTCTCTATGTACATGGAAACCCCATTCTTTCTTCCACGTCTTTATTGCTCCTTAGGGAATACTTTCCTTCGGTTATACTTCTTGCGTGACGCAGTTGGATGCATTTATACTGGCCGCGATATTTTAAAATACTTTTTAAAAGTATATTTAAAATCAACCTACTGAAACGCACAACATTACAGAATCAAATACTGCTTTTATTGCTTTATTTTATAGTTGAGAAAGCGAGAGAAAAGAATAAAAATTTGCACTATACTTTTATACTAAAATTTATATTTGTTTTTACTTCAGCTGTGAATTTCATGTTCTTTGCTTTTTGCATAGCTATGAAGCTAAGCGTTTGTAAGACTATTTCTTGGAATTAAAGCAATGGAATTCGCCTATTAATACCCGACAAGTATATCGTTAATAATTTAAATGACTTTTCATGTTTTATTTGAGCTTAACTGGGTAAATGATTAATTTTCATAAATTATTCTGATATTTTTTTATAATAATTTTGATCAGCTTATAAAATTCTGAATGATAGTGACAGAAACGGGAAAGGTTCCGCTCTGTAAGATCTGCCGAATTCTAATTTGTCCAACCTGACTGAAGACTGATCTACTGCATTCATAGATGGAAAAAAGAGATTTAAAAAGCAATTCTATTGTGTATTACTTGTTGTAACTTCTCTCCCTTGTCTGACAGTAACATCAGAATAAGCCTACGAATTTCTGAGTGGCAAGGAGAGCAAGATTGCGCCTGTCGTTGGCTAGAGCATTGAGCACCACACAGGTGACAACACGACTTCGCTCAATTCTAACCCAGTTTTGATGGCAGTACCCTGGAAGGACTAGTCGAGGATCTCGCAACCTTCTGGGTGACGGATCGAGGGTCCTCTTCCCCTACCATGAAACTCTCGATAGTGACTCCCATGTGGCAATGCCACTATACATTTACACACATCCATGCCTTTTCCAGAATTCGAACCGAGATCCTTTGATATCTCAGTAGGCTCCCCTAACAACTATATCGTATGGATGGCACAAAGCAGTTCTGTTATAGAATACATAAAAGTGAGAAAACTTATAAGATCAGATAAGGACTGACAGGATCTAAATGGATGAAAAAGAAAATGTAAGAGCAAACTAGAAGGAAATTTTGTAAAACGTAAGAAAAACAGGGAAATAAAATAGGGAAGTTGAAAAGCTGGAAGCGAAACACAGATGTCTGAACTTTCAATTGACAAATTTGTGCCACTCTAAAATGCAAACTTCTTCGAGATATTATTTTGAGGAAATCCCAAGTTACATTTTAGCCCATGTTTAATGAAATTAAAAATTCTTTTCTGCAAATCTGTTTCACGCTCCTCTCTCTTCTTTACCTTATAGGCTGAAGATGAAAGATGTTAAGTAGCCATGAGGCTCGTTCTCTTCAGAAAGACTTAACTCTGAATATCTGAATAAGGGTAATTTTAAAAGCTTGCTCAGTGTATAATACAAATTACTTGTATAGACTAATTTTAGCTTGCGTCATGGGGAGAGAAAAAAAGAGATCTGGTACATATGTCAAGTGCGTTATTCTATATTTCTCTTATTTGTTCTCTATATAAGATTGCCAAATATAAATATAAAATTTCATGTAGCTGCCAGTTTTTCAACAACAGCGAAGTCCAAAAATTACTTGATCTCACAATCAAAAGCAAAACACGAATAATATGATAATGCTACGTAAGCATAATAACGAAAGAAATTATTTTACGAAATCATATTCTTATATATAAATTTTGAAATAACAAAAAATTAAAAAATAACACAGTTTTCTAAATATGTATTGTTGTGCTGCTGTTCTAGTCACTGCAGTCCCAGTCATCCCCAATTAAACAATTTTTGTAAAAATTGCAACTCTCTCTATGCAAATCTAATTACTCTAAGAATCAGGTTTTGGAAAGTAACTGAAAAATTGAATAGTATAGTATGAATAAATGAAAATATCAGAGTTTACTTGAAAATTGCATTAAAGCAGATATCATCACTGGCAGAATCAATGACTCACAGATAAAATTCAAATGGTTGCGTTAAAAAAAGGATACTTTCCAACTGTATCTCAAAAACTGCAGTTTCAAAAACCACATATGGCGCACCAGCGGCCGAGCGGTTAGGTCGTTGAACACTCGTAGTATGGTCCGAGGTTCGAATCCCGCGAACGGGCTCGCTGCATGACCATTCTCGTTATTTTCCCCAAGTGAAACGTGTATGCTAGCACACACGTTTCATTTCCTTTAGAAACTCCACCACGAAGGCATCCCTCTCCTACTCAGATAGCCCTGGAGGCTTTACCGCAATCGCATAAACCCAAAAAACCTAAAAACCCAAGTAAATAACTAATTTGATATAAATCTGATGATCTAATATGACACTATAACTTTGTGCAATTTAAATATGAGCCAAAATAACTTGTACATGCAAAATTTGAGCGAAACAAACGTGTTATCCAATGATTAAATGTTTTAACTTCTGAATTGTATCATCTATTGAAAAATAAAAGAAATAAAAATAAGATACCTAAAATTTGATAAAAATTATAAATATTCAGGTACATATAGTTAACTCTTCAGTACTGTTGAACGACGTACAGCATGTTGTAAATTTGTGTAAACGTTAAGTTGTTTAAAAAGCAAAATTTATAATTTAAAATGTTTAATAATTGATGACACAAAATATATATGAAAATTAAATTTCAAAATATATTCAGTTAATTTATCCCCCAAAGTAAATTGTATCATATGGCTGAGTGCGAATGTTTTTAATTTTATTCATTTATTGTTTAGTTACATTAGAGAAAACAGAATCATACACCTTAAAATTCCAATTTTTATACACTTAAATATCAGAAAATGTTTTATCCTTTCTTTTATTGCATATGGCAGAGCAATAAACTGCTATTGCTTATGTGATGTTTGAATCAACAAAAGTAACCATTTAATTACATTTTCCTTTTTTTTGTAAGCTTTATATTTTAATCATTGGGCAAAAATCTAATAGCAATTTGCGTTTATTACCAAAGCACCAACAAAAAATGCAAATACATTTAGAAAACCACACCATCATCAATGTTCTTAATTCCTATTAATGTAAAGGTAAATTTATCAGTCATGAGATCGCCACATCTATCTAGGCCATAGTAATCCTGCCATAGTTATACCAATAATCTATTTCAGTATATTACCGCAGCAGAGTTCTCGCCCAAACGGTGTAGCGGTTAGGGAAGCCTACTGCTGTACTTAAGGGCTCGCGTTCGAATCCCGGAGAAGACATGGGTGTTTGTAAATGTATAGTGTCCGTGCCGTATGGGAGCACTCTAAATATGCTTCGAGCCGAAAGTCCCCGAAAGTGGTGGGTGATACTCGGAAACCTCTCCCCCGGGATGCTATTCCTCAAAATTCGGGTGGAGAATAGAAGTCCAACCTCTCTTTGAAGTAGGCTACGAAAAGCATTCTTCCATGTAATATGAACATTACAACAACCACAGCAGAGTTTTTTTCGATTTAGACTAACTCCTACAAACCACCAATGTTATATATTTCACTTACCAATATTAAATCATCGTGTCTATGGAAAATCATAAATGCTTAAAATCATAAGTGCAAAAGCAACAGAATCCAGGTTTCTATTTAATTTGTTTCATATGAATTACATAATAATTCTTACGCTTAATGGTTTTACCAAATCTAAACCTGCAATCTTTATAGAAGTCAGCTGGCGCACAAATTTTATATGTGGTCCAAAGGAAATTGCTCTAAACTGCATAACTTAAGAGTTATAATTTCAAGGGATAATTTATTGTAACAAAATTAAAATCATACTGTTTATACTTAATGCCATCTTGGATAGTCTTGGCTGGATATAGATTGCTTTCCCACATCTTCAGATGTGTTTGAAGAATTTTTCATCCTCTCTGGAGTAACGGTTCGTCCCCTTATGCTCCCTAGTCAAAATACTCTGCAATAACATGTGAAACGATGAATTTGGCTGTTTCCAACTTAAAGAGACTTAAAGAGACTTTCGAACTTAAAGAGACCAATATCCGACAATTAGATTAAAAACCAATGATATTTTCTGTTAGTTTCATACCATTTTATATCAGGTTTTAGAAGACTATATTCGCAGGTTTAACATTTTGTAATCATAATAAAGTTTTACAAACATATGGCAATAAAATGCTTTACACAATGTTGCATAGGACTCTATAATTTTGTTAGTGTAAATAACAATTAGATATTCTTGCAGGTTATGCAGCAGTTTATTTAACTCTTTAGAGGGAATGAAGCAGGCATTATATGCACATTTTGTCCTTCAAAAAAAGCCTAAACTAATTCCCTTAAATTTAGTTAAAGAATTTAATGTTCCTTAACCTATAATACATCCGCTGCTTGAATACTTCTATTGCCATGTTTAATTCTGCTGCACATCTGGGAATATATAAACAAATATGGGCATTGAATGTATTTTTCCATCTATAAATGCTAAGCGAAATAAATAAAAGAGGCAAAAGTGAAACAGGTAAATTTAGTTCCTTAAATGATATTTAAATAGTAAAACCCGTACCATATATTAGATCCAATGCAATTAAATTGCCATTAAAATAGCCTTCTAGTATTCAGTTATAAATGTTTCTACTTTGCGTCATCACAATTGCGATATGTATACCATCTCCTTCATTATCGCTAACTGAATGATAATAAAAAACACACATCTGCTTAAAGTTTTGTCATATTTGAAAAACTTAACAATGTTCGGCTATTTGAATGACCAGTGTAAAATGTAAATATTAAGAATCCTACTAAAATTTAATGCTATCATTAATTTTATCTTTTATTTAAGAAACATAGTTCATTACCTTTTACTTCTTTATTTTCCTCTTAATTTTGTAATATAATCTTTGCAGTACATTATTACAGATTTTGCACGCACGTTTTAGGATTATGCTCTAAATTTCTTAATTAATAAAATTCTAATAGAGAAAAATCAGAAATAAAAAACAAGAAAAAAAAATCTGAAAGATTTCAGATTTTAAATTACGTCCAAAGGCGCGTTTTTTTAACGTTTCGTGTGCTACCTTTTTTTATTAAATATCATGTACTACGTACTCAAACCATAAAATTCAGTTCAAAATCAATATCGCAAAATCATTTTAAAATGAACATATCTTTAGAATTTCCGTAAGTCTCGTGCGCTGGAGATAAAAATGTTTTTCTTTTTCCGTACAGTGTTGCCATTGCTCGCTTTGAAATCATTTAGTTTGTTAATCAGAAATTCGTTGAAATGTTACAAAACATAAAATCGATAATAAAGCAAATTTCAAATTCAAAATTAGGGCTTCCAGATGCCCATATTCGCAGTAGGATTACGTCATTCAAAATTCGATGGCTCTAGGTTTTATCACAATGCGAGAAACATGCGTACATTTATGCAGATTTTTCATTTTTTAAAATTTAATGCAGAGCGATAACATTTAGTGGCAACAATTTGAAAAGTGAAACGGGCATTCAGAGTGAATCGACGCAAAATCGCAAAACGAAAGTAATAGTCCTTCGGGACTAAATCCCTTTGGACTAAAAAGAGATATTTACGTCTTTAAACAATGCAGAGTTCACGACAAGAATCCGTAATGCAGATAACTATAACATAAAATTCTGGTTACTTAGCACAGTTTCTGTGTGCTTAAGTTATGCAGTTCTTGGTTTGGACATTAGAACTAGTCGTCGAAGCTAAAAATTGTATTGGATTCTTCAAGTTTTCCTAAAAGAACCCGGACTTGAGAATAGCCTGAACCTTTCAGCATTTGCGGCTATCCTGAAACGTAAACCTGTCTCACGCTATAGCAGCCGAGAACATGAAAGCCCTGTAGAGTTACTCGCCATGGAAGCTTGTGACCTACCGAAGCAAGTCTACAGAATGCATGTAAGTAGATCGTAAATTATCATACATTACCCAACCTGCGCCAGTTTACAGTTCCATATTCGTCACGCAGGAAAGGCCACAAAGCAGAAAATATATCGCTCTAAATCAGTCCAGTCTGGATAGCTGTTTTGACGTAAACGATTTAGGCGTAAACATAGAGAACTTGGGTTTAAAAGATAATGTAGATGGCTAATATCCACGTAGTTTATGATGCGCATTAGCTGTCTTCTGCATTTCAACATCAAACTCAACTTGAATTTCTAAGATTTACAAAAAGTACGAAACAGAGAGACCCTCTCAGAGGCCCTCTATTAGCGAATATCGCTATTTTCACCAAAACGCTGTTACTAGTTATAGATGCAGCTACGAGACCGAAAATGGTTTAAAACCATTTACAACAAACAACAGCAGCCCTGCCACATTAGTAACCCTAGAAAGTGATTGGTTTCTCTGCTGTCGCTTTTTTTCACAGACAACCGATTGCGTCACGGAAGCGTCGAACAGACGTTCACGCAACCACTCCCATCCAACTGCGTCTCAGCATTTTCGACTAAGCTAATATGTTTACATCATCACTATAGCTCTGAGTTTGTCTGTCTAAGCTCCGATCAGAGTACCTGTGCTTTCGTTTTCGGCTGTCAGTAACCATATTCTGGTCTAACGATCTACATGCTGCATCTCTTTCATCCTTATTGTTATTGGAATACAACTACTGCTACCATTTATTCCTTATCGTTACATTAAAGACATTCGGTGCTATGTGATATGCTAAGTTCTAATATGCGAATACTTCGCACATTATACAGAAAACCGTATCTAGGCCGAAATATCCGTATACTATCATTTGCAAGTACTTCAGCCCGGAAATAATTTTCCGTTGCCTTCTACCACCTGGTATATGGCTCCGCTCGATAACCTAAGGGCGAAACATATACCAAGAGATCGTGGTCTCTCATCTACGATCACAGACTCAAAAATGGCTCACTTGGTCAGCTGAATATCAAATATCGCACTCTCAAACTGAGGTGATGGGAAGAGGCACAGTCGACATATAGGAAAATTATCGTTCCGAATCACTCATGTCTTGACAATTGTTTTGAGTAATTAATTAAGGCATGAAGCTATGGAACTCTAGTTCCCGAATTCTATATCCTAGAAGAATCAGAACGCTAGGAACAGCAACTTTCATAGCTGCCTTTTACTATCGAACATCGACGAAACTGCATACATCATGTTCAATACCAATTATAAATGAAGCCATAAGTTGAGCAAGGTCGTAAAATAACAACTTAACAACAACAGCTTCAGCGCACGTTTATATAGTAGATCTTCGCGACATTATTTTTCAGAACCTCGGCAAAGTGGTTATTGTAAATTTCCTACAATACAAATATGTATATTTACCATGTTCAGATATATCCTTTACAAATTTGGTATAGTAAAATAATATAGCCCAATGTTTTATTTTTTCCTTAATTCAAATTAACCTTTCCAAACTGAGTGATTAAATATTTTTAAAAGCTATTCAATATTCAGTTTATTTCCTCCATTAAATTTTTAAAATTTTGCTCCGTTTTCCTAACTTCCCAATTTTTTCAATTAGCAAAAATTTCTGACAATGAACGGAACTTTCTTTGAAATTTTGTAAGGTTGATGTATGTTAATTAACCATTTATTTTATTTTAGATTTCTACTGTCATTTCTTCCTTCCGTTTTCCTGCCAGAATACAAATTTAGTTCTCGTGTATTTAAGGTGAGGATTTTCGAATGTAAGATTAGGGATTAGATTTGAGGAATTTCGAATGTAATTCATTCTGCCTCTCGAGGCAATGTTTCTAGATAAGATAAGATTTTCAGTCTTCGGTCTTATATTATAATTTCCGATAGATGATATTCATGCCGGTTAAGTCTTGAGCCAACTTCGTGTAAAATTAATCTTTGCAGCCTTCGGCTACTGGCTTGTTTGAAGTCAAATTTCATATTTGACCTACAGTTACTTTAAGTTACAAGTAAGTAGTTGTATTTTGCGATTGAAGTGGCAACACAACTTAAAATAACTGAAGTTTTATAGTTGGCTGAGTTGTAAGCCTTCTGTTCTTATTTAGTATGAAATAAATTGTCTTTCACACCATTTCAAGTTTAAGTTGTTACTTAGCGATAATTTGCTTACCATCTGTCAAGAGTTTGGACAATTTGGCTAATTGCAAAGCACACTAAACGTTACAAGATCTTTATTTCATTACTTTAAATTCAGGTTTTTTATTATTAAATTTGGCAAATATTTTTTGGTTGAAAATTATTTTTAGTTTAAAATTTATTATCTGGTGACACATTTTCAATTGTTTTTATTATCTGGTGACACATTTTCAATTGTTTTGTGACGCATATTCGTAAATATTTAATATAGATTATTTTGCAAAATGTTTTCCTTATTGTTGAAAACTAAAATCATTTTTTGAATTGATAAGTTTTTATATAAATCCTTACATTAGTTTCACAAAAAAGAAGTTTTTCAAGCACATACACTTTCTCCTAGTGTTTAATTATATTTACTTTTTAATCAGTGCTCAAATTCAAGATGTTTTTCTAATAGATTTTAAGATTTTCCCGAATTTCTTTTTATTTAAACGTGCTTTTTTACTTATCATTTATTCGATATATATTAATATTCTTACTACTGACACTGAAGGAAATATTATCATATAAAGCATTTATATACAACGTATAAGATTATCATTCTATAATCTTAAATAAGATAGCCAAATTATTCTCTTTAAAAAAAACTCTGTTTTTTTTTTTATTTTTTATTTCTATTGCTTTAGCAAATAGCTCGAATTAAATATAGTTCTTTTTTGGGGTGTGGGACCCCTTTCTCTTTCCAATAAATTCTTATGCCAACTGACTCACTTTTAATAATTTCTTACACAATTAATTTAAAACATTTTTTTTTCTACATTGCTTTTATTTTCGTTAAAAGCACTAATCTTGGGACAGGAACTTTCCTCTCATAATTTTAATTATCTTTCTGCGAAATTTTATTCAAACAAAAGTTCCTGGAATAGCGGCTGTCGCATTTATTATTTTATTTCTTTATTACTATTAGGTTATATTTCTTTTCTCTTCTTTTTACCCCCTGCTTGAGTGGTAGAACCTTCTTCAAAATTGCGCATCTTGAATCGTATTGAATTTTTTCGGTTTTCACAATTTAATCTGCTTCTTTTAGAACTTGAATTTTGTTTGTTTCTTGTTCATTTATACTTATTAACTAGACAATAATTTTATGTTTAATAGTCTTGAAATCTCATTAACTTTGTTCATGTCGTTTTTTCACCAATCTCTCATTTTTTACAGTCACTTTAACACAAGTTAATTTCAAGCATCATTTCTTCTTTAAAATAGAGAATTAATTTAGATTTATATACAGGGTGATTCGTTACCCGACCGACAAAATTGCAGGGTGTGTTAGGGGTACAGAGACGACTCAGAATCACATAGGAATGCAAGGTCGCAAACACTTTAGTCGCGAGCTATGGGGCAAAGAAGCAGAGAAAAAGGACAGAAACAGCAACACACTAATGAGACAGAAAACATTTGATTGAAAGGTTGTACTACAACAGGGGTTCGAAATTAGGACCAGAAGTTGTCTGGCAGGTCTGAGAGCGCGGCTGCATGGAATTCCTTAATTTCTGGAATATCCCTAGCATGTCAGGTATCCTGCCGGCGGCTACAGATATTCGTGCGATGAGGTTTTCAACTGAAGGAATTTGCGTCTCGTACACCAAACTCTTCATGTGATCCCGGAAGAACAAGTCCATGTATGATTGATCCAGTGATCTTGCAGGCCAATGAATCCAGACACCAGGACCTATCCAGAGCTGCCCAAAGGTTACGTCGAAGTATTGGCGGACTTCAATCGTGTCATGTGAGGGAGCCTCATCAGGCTGGTACCGCATGGACCTACACAAGATCTATCATGCATGGGATTCTTCTTCTGAGGACACATAAAGAGTTTCATGTACGAGACGCCCATTCCTTTAGTTGCAGACTTCGTCGGTTCAATATCTGTAGCAGCCGGCAGGATACGCGGCATGCCAAGAATCTTCCAAAACTCAAGTAATTCTATGCAGTGCTGCTTCTTCGGATCGTAATTTCGAACACCTGTTGCAGTACTACCTTTCAATAACATTTTTTCTGTCGTATTAATGTGTTGCTGTTTCTTTTCTTTTTTCTGCTTCTTTACCCCATAGCTCGCAACTACTGCATTTGCGACTGTGCATTCCTATGTGATTCCGAGTCGTCTCTATACCCCCTACACACCCTGCAAGTTTGTCAGTCTGGTAGTCAATCACCCAGTATTTATATTTTAGTAAGAGGCTTCTCATAAGTCTTCTCCTGGAATTATACATAAGTCACACTAGTATTGATGAAAAATACCTAAAACTGAATTTGAAAGTATTGTAAAATTTAGTGTGTTATATCCGCTTTGGCAAGAAAAACTTGTGTGAGAAATCAGAAGTACTAGTAATTGGAGCTTTATTATACTTGTATACATTAAAGCTCTAGATATCTGGACAAAAGGATACAAATACCTGTCCATAGCTGCTTTTTTTGAAAACTCAAATGCGTATTTACAGTGACATAAGCAAAAGAACATTATTTTTCCTGTTTATTGTATGTTCTGTGAACAAAAATAATCTAACAAGAAAGCTAAATGGTTTTTACTTCTGTAAAGAAACACAAAGTACAATTTTAATTTCAAAATTAAGTATTAGCATTAATTTTATTTTTATAAACATGAAACCAATGCACTAAAAGTTAAGCGTATTTTTTATTGGTGCACTCAAACTAAACCAGAAAATTGCTTTTTTTATTATTTAACTGAAATGAATTACATTAAATTTACCTACCCAAAATTATATCTTACTTATCGAAGGAACTTTATATTTGCCGATTTTATTTCCCTAAGTTTGCAAACGCGTAAACATGTAGCACAAAAGTATTTCATAGTACTTATCCATTCATTCAAGTCTATTAATTTTCTCTGTTGTTTTAATTTACTGGAAAATAAGAAAAGGAAAACTTCAGCGAACTTCATTTTTATTTCGTCTAGGAAAAAGTGTAATCCACGTACATAACTGGAACTCTGTACGTTTACTGTTACGTTACGTTACGTTATATGTAGTTTACTGAACACCGCTGACGTCTTAAAGGCCACAACAGGCGTATTGTTTTGTACTGACAAATACAGTTTTCTTCAATATTTGTAACATTTAGTTTCCTGTTGTAATACATTAAAATTACCTTCCTAAAGATATTTAGAAAAAGCAATTACTACTGAACTATTACACTTTATGTACAAAAATAATCTTGGATACGTAGATCACTAACCTACCATTCGAAGACTAAACTTCTCACGAAAATTACACTGAAAACTAAGCACTTTCTGTTGCTTTAAAAGGATATCTCTTTGCTATTTTTGAGCAAAAATAATATCTTCATACATTTTATCTAGTATAAAATGCCATAATTAAAATATTGGGTATAATATTTTTACCGCTTGATTAAGTTATAATAGACTATGAAGCAAAGAAGTTCACAAATAGGGAAAAATTGGTACGTCAACAAGAAAGTGGGTAAAAAACTGAGTAAAAAGGAAATAAATTGGATATTTAGTAACAAGAAACTGGAGAATTAGTTATTGCAGTAACAGCAATTCAAAATGTTTCTAGAATAATATGGCGGAGGATTGTCTCGGATATCGAAACACTCGGATATGAGGTCTGACATGCAGGCATACAAACATGTAATGTAACCGTGTAGATGTTGCTCAAGATTTGGTGCAATCACTCAGCCACGACAGAAACGTTTTGCAATGGTTGGAACCGGAGCCCAATCACGTACCATATGTGTTAAGCAGAGGAAAATTCGGATGGTTGGACCAGCCATGAGAGTTTTGCCGTGTTGCGGTGAAATTCCATAACGACATATTGTTAAACATTAGCCCGACAGGCTCGGCAGCTTGTACTTCAAGGGGCAGCCATATGATAAAGCGTGACTGGATATTATATGCAGCAACATCGTAAGCTGCGATGTACAACAAGGAACTCGTCAGAATTATCCAGACTGTCATTAATCGATATAACCTGAAAAAAAAAGAAACTTGATTCTACTTCTGTTCGGTTTAGTGGTTAGCAAAACTTCGTGCATGTAAGCTGATAGTATCTGTGCGGAATTGGGATACTTAAAATGCTACCGAGAGTAAAGTACTCTGGGGTGACAGGAAAACAGAGGGTGACCGAAAACTGAGGCAGAGCTGCACAGATGTGCCTGAAAAATATATCTGTATGACCCAATGCTGAAATACTGGTATTGAAGTCACGTGTATCTGAGTTGGCCTTTATATACATTCTAAAAGTATGTTTATCAACATACTACAGAGTGTATTTGCCCATTTTTAGAAAAAATGGGGCTGTTAGTTAGTGTTGAAAATGTAAAGAGTATTTTTTAAATGTTCCCTCTGGTAGCCTATTTTCTGGACTATAAATCTGCATTGTGATCTCCATGATAGAAGGGCTTTTCATAAAATTTTCAGTGGTATTCTTTTCTATTTCTCTTCCAGTACTTTCAAGAATCTATCAGTCATGGTGGGTTTGCGCTTAGAAAGAACCCTTTTCAAGAAGGCGCAACCCAGAGGCGCAATTGTTTATAAGTAAAACTTCATGTGCACTTTTCAGGAATTCGTTAAAAAGGTATGTCTATATCAGTCTTCCTTTTTCAAAGATATTCAATGGTCATTTTGGAAGTATGGCTTATTGCTTTGCTTTGATGAAATTTCATTCTTTGAAAGGTCCCTAAGATGAAGAAATGGAACTTTCTCTGTAAATTTTGGACATAAAAGTTTATTTTGAGAAAACATTAAGTTGATTTAACATTTCTTCACACTCTTCTTATTTTTAATTTCACAAAAGAGATTAACATAAGAGATTCATTATGCGAATCTGCGACATTCATAAATCCTTGCTGAAACTTTCTTTGCATTGAAAATATCAGGTTTGCACATTTTTTTTTCCTTGGATTTTTGACTATTAACGGACCATTTTGTGTTGCAGCATTTAGTTAAGACGATACTTCATCAAGTGTCACAATGTACTTTCATTTATGGCCTGCTATATGGTTTTCATACATGGTTCTAAAATTTTTTCTGCTCTGAGGCGCATACCTCGGCAAAAGCTGGTGGCATAATTTTACTCAGCATTTTTAATTTGTGAATCTTGGTTTATTATTTTATTTATTGCTGCTACGGATATTTTTAAAGCCACTGTATATGATTTCTGCCTCGAAGGATTTCATCTTGTTAACAACAATTTATGTATAGAAACATTATATAGAGTACGTACATTTTTGAGTATGCTTTTTGAAAATTCTTTCCACCTAGAAGTAATGAATAACTGTTTTCTTTGCTCCGGCTAGTAATGTTGCTGGTATCTCACTTAGAAACGTTAATACCGTGCATTTAACAACGTTTTTTAATAATGTAATAGGACTATTTTTTTTCGAAGAGCTCAAAAAATTATCCCTTAACCCACTGTTTTCTTACACGCGATATTTTGAAATAAGAATAAATTTAAAAGTAGCAGATGATATTTCTCCTGTCATATAATAAGCTGTGTGCCATAAATATTTTTCGCCCAAATATTATCTTTTTGTTTTTTAATTCTTTATCATAATTCTTTAAATATCCTCTGTAAGTTTGCGTTAGCAAGATAGAGCACAAATTCTCGAGTTCCTTTTCAGTATAAATTTTATGCTTGATTAGCAAAGATAAAGTTAATGCAAGCTGATATGATGGATATAAATCTAAGCAAGCTTAAGTGTTTTGAAAGATGTTTGCCATACAATCAATAATAGTGTCGTTTTAGAGTTATTATAGTTTATGTTTATATTATTTAGTTTATGTTTAAAATGTCTTAAAAAGCCCATTTTTATTGAAAAGGAATTTTTCACTTTATCACATACTATAAATATCATGCTATCGGTACCAGACTTTTATTTAATTTCGTTTTCTAAATAACACAAGCGACTTAAATTCAAAGAAAAATTATTGTAATATTTTTCAAACATTATTAGTATATTATTATTTTTGACCAATAGCGGGAACTATCCATTATAGGCGTTTGCCACTACGACGGAAGTGGTAGTCACTTTATTATGAAGGCACTTAATAAGTGACCCATCATTGCCTCCTACGAAGCACACAATTTATATCCATGCCTTCTCAGGGATTCGAACCCTAGCTTTTCGGGACGACGGTCGGCGTTACTTACCACTTTTTCATCTAGGCAGCAGTATATTATTATTAACTGATATCAAAAATACAGCTAATGACAGTGCCAGGTAGTTTCTCCAGAAATATGGTCACTTCGCTCATTCTTTCTTAATTTTATTACAAAAAAAAAATTGTGAATTTACGAGATTTTACAGAATTCCCCAAATCTGCTGCAATCTATGCTGAAAATTCTTATCCTCCAGTATTACAGACATACTCCTTTTGAAGCGTATCCTCATTCAACCTACACTTCTTAAATATTCATCTCTGTTTTTACTTTTAAGCAGTAAGACGAGTACGTGAATAATGCCAACCATGCAGTTTAGGATCTTGGAAACGCGCTGAGTGAGAAACATGCTATCGCTGCAAAATCCTTTCGCCTGAAAGAGACTAGGACCAATCAAGTGTAAGAATGTAGAATAGTTACTTTCATTTTAGATCTAGAGGGCGAGAAAAGTTTGAATGCAGCTTCGGGGATTCCTCAGTCATTTCTTTATTCTCTTTAAAATGTCTAAATTTAAGAGATCTCAGATTGCATCATTTATAACTGTAAGTTTTACTGAATTATATCTTTAAGCTTAAAGAAATTACTTTCTAAGACTCTTTACGATTTATTCTTTGTCGCTGTGCAGGAGCAGGATAATTTTTGGAAATTGTGATTTACAATGTCTGTCATTAAACAACCATTTTTTATTTGAAATATTAGCAGCATTTATTCACTAGTTAAATTATAATTGATACTTAGATTTAAGGAAGAATTGTCTTCTTCTTTCACTGAGATCGTCATATTAAACATTTTTATGGTTAAAAGATAAATGTAGTAATTACTATCACTGCAAATGTTTCCTAAATTGGAACAAAGTGTTTCTCATCTCGTAATTTATTCCCTAACTTTTATCGCTATATCAAACATATTTTCTCTGTGTGTACGGAAGAAGAGGAAGAGAAATGATATTTAACGCAAATTTTTATTTTACGCACCCACCGTGTCGTTTGTCGTTTTTTTTTTGAAGACACGGAAAAATTGTGTGCTTCATAGGAGGCAATGATGGGCCACTTATTAAGTGCCTTCATAATAAAGTGACTACCACTTCCGTCGTAGTTGGCAAACGCCTATAATGTATAGTATCCGCTATTGGACAAAACATAATAACATACTAATAATGTTTGAAAATATTTCAATGATTTTTCTTTGAATTTAAGTCACATGTGTTATTTAGAAAATGAAATGAAATAACAGTCTGGTACCGATAGCGTAATATTTATAGTATGTGATAAAGTGAAAAATTCATTTTAAATAAAAATGGGCTTTTTAAGACATTCATCATCAACCACTATCAGTGCAGCAGTTTACGATGTAACCTATCGTAATGCTTACTGACATAATCTGAGGATCTGTAAAAACCTTTTGATTTCGCCATGATGAAAATCCGGTGGTTATAGAGAACATCGTGCTAGCAAGCGAGGATATGCGGAATAAATTTCCATGAAGGCACAGCTAATTTTTCCCATTACCCTCGTCCAGAAAATGAAAAACAACAGTTAATCACAGCCTTCTAAACATGATGGACGATAATTTATGTTCTGAAAAATGGAAAAATTAATGACTGGTTCTGCTGAATTCTCTTTCGCCCTTTAGTAAGGTTTTTCCCTTTAGGAAATATATTTTCGCCCGTCTACTGCTTCCTGTCTTGGTGTAACTGCTGGTCTGAAGATACTGATATCGCAACTGTTTGAGAGTATCGTTAGTTTTTCGTATTTCTTCCTCTTAATAAACTAAAAAAGCTACTACTCTAACCAGTATAAGTATCCTTACAAGGCTTGTTCTACAGCAGTTATGGTAAAATGCGTAGCGAAATTAATCAGATTTCGTAGTTTATATTTATTTTCTTCGAAACATGAAAAAGGAAGCACAAAGAAGTAATTTCCATATCACTGACACATTTAAGGATGCAATGCCGGAAGCGGTGCTATATACTTTACAAGTATATCTCGTGTAAGAAGGACAAATTTCTAGGTGTCGAATTTTTACCCCAGTGGATCGTGGTATATTGGTACTCTGGTTTTATTGTTCCGCGGCACTGCTGTTTGTGTTGAGGGGAATGCCATGAGTGTTAAGTGAATATGTAATTGATGGGTCCAAGAAGGCGATACAGAACGCTATGCAGGATCTCAGCAGCCCCAGAGCACTAACACCTAAATGAGACCGGCCTATTGTCTTTCCAAACTTGCGAGATCATACAACTACATCACTTACCCTTAGTCAGGAACTCGGCTCATGTGCAGGACGACAAGGGTTCGCACGGAGAATGAGACAACGTTTGCAGCACAACAGACTGTCATCATGGTGACCATTTTTTCAGCTTTCCTCGAACCTGCAGGAAACAGGTGCACCTACAGTGGTGTAACGAACGACATCGCTGGGCACAAGTCTGACAACACATCGTCTTTTGGGGTGAATCCCGGTTCTGCGTATGACATCATTATGGAATTATTCATGTGTGAAGGCGACGAGAAAAACTACCATTACAATTTTGTATTTTTCATCATTATACGCCTCAGTATCTCAGGCAGTGATATGGAGTGCTATTTTGTCCACATTCCGGTCACATAGCCAGTAACTTGAACGATCAGTGAACAGCCGCCATTATGTATCTGATAAACTAAAGTCCGTAGCTGTTACCTGACTTCGAGGCCTATATGGCTTAATCGTTCAACAAGATAATGCATGACGGCATTTCTCCAATGCTGTTCTGTCCATCCTCGACGATGCATACGATGTTCGTGGACAACTTGAGTAACTCCTTATAAAGATCTATCACTCACTTGAATTATCCGGTCATGGACTGTAGAGAGATTGACTCGCTGCCACTACAAGTGATGTACTCTGGCACAGAGTTGAAGCTGGAAGGAATATAGTACCCATGATCTGTCATCCAAGCTCTATTCGGCTCGATGCCCTGCTTGATTATGACCGCTGTTGCTGCCAGGGTTGGCAGATCTGTGTGCTGAGTTCTGTACGCTGCAAATCCCGCTCGAATTTAACCATGTCTGCTTTCCATTATATTGCTTTTGTACAATAAATTAGATTCTGTGATTCCGTTTCTTTCTTTCATCCTTTTTTCGATGTAACAATTTTATTCCAGCAATGTATTATATTGCTCGTGTTACTTCCATATCACATATAACAAGGTTTTCTGACTATACTTATAGTTTTTCTGAGGGTACTATATTCAATAATTAATATTGAATAATAATTTTTAGTCCCCATTAATTTATCTCGAAATTAAACTTGAGATTTATATATTCGAATCTTATTTTTTAAGATTAAAAATTCTTTATAATTTAGAACTAATCATGCGCATTGAAGTAACCTTGCAAGTTTAGTTCCTTTGCGCACTATAATGCCCTTCTAAATTGAAGCATCGTAGAGTCATCAGTCTTTTCGAAGTAGGAAATATGAAAAATACGCAATGCTCTCACCAGAACTCAAATGTAGATCTTCCAGTTACTAACCGGGCATGCTTTCCAATTACACTACGAAGACACGCGTTAAGGAGGGCAAAAACACTTTACACCATTGCATAAAACATTATATCTTGTTACTTATTCTAGCAGTCTAAAAATGCAGTTTTGAGTTCTGCATTTTGAATCTTAAACGTGTTCCTTTGTTGTTTACAATTCAGAGAGGTGCTACTATCTCGAGTTAGCAGAAATTTTGTGATATAAATTGATTGACTTTCATGTTATTGCCGATGGTCTAATCTAAGATTGAAAAAAGTCTAATATCTTTATTTCCCTTATTATCAAATTGCATTTCTCATCAGGGCACAGAAATTTATCATTTAAAAGAGGATCTGAATTTTATACCTACTTTATATCTTGACATCCTCACAAAACGTTTCAAATATTTCTCTTTTGTGTAGCTAATATTATGATAAATAAACTACTTTCTATCAGCATACCTATTAAAAACAAATTTCCCTCTATTTTATGTATATCTTTTGCGTAAAACATTTAAAAAATAATTGCGAGGATGCAATTTAGAAATAGACACAATTTAATTGGAAGTAATTATAGGTTTTAGTAATCCAAGTTTATTTATTATAATAATCGAACAAAATAATAGCTGTTGCAATTTCATGCCGAAAATTGCAGGTAACAGTTTTTTAAAATGATTCACTTTATTGTACTTTTAAGAAAAAAGCTTTTATGACGCGAATATAAATTCTACTCTTCCTTTTAAATTATTTATATTACATTTTGCTTAAAACAGAAGTGAAGAAACAAGCACCTGAATTTAAAAATTACAGTCTTTATAGGAATCAAATGTTATTCGACAGTAAAAATTTAGTTTTATCGGTTGGAAACAATATGTATATTTTTTAATTAATTATTAAAGTTTCTTTTGAACTGTTAGATTATAATCTGAAGATACCAGATCGCGAAAGTCTCATATGTTTATTTTCCCTTTTACGATTTTCACAAAGGATATAAACTCCGGTATATAAACTATAAGATAAAATACTTGGACTTACATAATGTCCACCTAAAGTTACATTCTAAACTAACTGAATATTCTCTGAAAATATATATCCCTCACGTACATCTGCGACTAGAATTTTTTTGGTTCATTAAATGAAGTGCACATGTTGTTCCTTAATGCAGCACTCTTCCACTTTTGAGGTCACATTTCCAGCAATCTATAGATTGTCCTTGCATTACACTTTGTCAAAGAAGAACGATCAACATACTTTGGGAAATATTGATTAACTTTATGTTCGGTATAGTTATGACCAATCACGGAAGAGGAATTCGTTATAGAACCGAATAACTCGATCCAATCACGAAGGTGCGCGTGCGGCAGTATAAGTTCATTACTCCCCCCTCTAGAAAAATACATAAAAATCTATTAAAGATGGTTCTTCTAACAGGAAATCCAATCCTCTACCGCCTGTCAACACATAAAACTGCGCTAACAAAGCTAAGCAAAAAATCCGCATAGTTATTAGCCTTAAACTATGAGAGACTGATTCCAGAAAGAGCAGGAACAGCCAATAAAATGCTCGGTATTGCTCTTTCCACCCATGGGCTGTCGAATTTTTGCAGCCCTTCCACTGCCCCAAACCAATCTTATTTTGCTGAATAGTTGTTCTACCAGCGGAAGCTCATTCAGATAATGGAATTGTATCATTAGTGCTGCCATTTGGTTTCGGAGAAACTTTCTCCACTTCTTGTTCTAATCACAACGACCGAATGCTACTTCGGAGCCACGACAAGAAAGAAAGTGGTTCCTTTTAATGTTTCAGAAAATGGAAGTGGTGATTTTTTTACTTGATTACCTTTTCAAAATATAATACACATCAGCTTTATTTGAAAATTATTAAGTTTTTACTCATATGCAGTTTACTCTTAGCAAAAAGAAAAAACGATTTTAATGAAATAAATTAGAATTTTGTTGGAGACAAACGTCCAGGTCTTCAGAAGATAAGACCTTAAGAAGATCGCTGCATAAATTTAAATACAAACCATCACAACAAAAGAATAATTTTAACAGTTTTATATAATTAACGCAAAATTATAATATACATTAAAAATTAAATGTAATGCCTTTGAAAGTCTGGTTATGTTCCTCTTGCATGTTGTTGAAAAAAAGAAGATTTAGTTATAATTTTATCTCAACTGCTCGTGGAAGCCAACAGAATAATTACTAATTACGGTGTAATGTTCTTAGTTCCGTGATCGAATTTCATCTCTTTCTGTTTTTAAATAAAGTATACATCGTTTATACATAAATTGCATAGCATATTTTTTGCTTGTCAAAAGGGTAAGGATCAGCTATTTATCTCAAAGCAACCTGAACGTTTAGTTTTAAAATGTATTCTAAAGAAAGAGTAAGATTTGAAATACTAAAGAAATAAGATTCAGTGGTAATTTTGATAAACTTGCTGATCTAATATCGTAGGTTTGCATATAAAACCTTCTTCCTCATCTGCTGGTGTGACACTGGCGAAATAGAAGCCTGTTCCCACGGGATAGTAATGAGAAGAATAGATCAGAAAATTCTAGGAAGTTCCATCAAAGAAAGAAACTACTGCTAAGCTGCTAGCGTCACCTTTTAATGCATCTCCTGCAGCTAAAGAAGAGGTTTCTGTATTCAAACCTTCGAAACTAAGCTTAAAATTTATTAAATTTACCGCTAATTCTTGTTGTTTTAGCATTTTGAATATAGTTATTTGGCATTTTATTATCATTCAAAAAAGAGTGGATGTAACTAATTATCATAACAATGTATAGTGCTTACCACTAGCTTTTATTCATACTCCGTACATTTTGTGTTGTATGTTGCAATATGAAAACATATCATCGCCTACACCTTCCTAATACAATCGTGCTTCCCTTTAGCGCATACTCACGAGCTTTATTACCAAGCGATTATCATGAGCTTTACTAAGGCTTTATTCTATTATCAAGTGGAGTCCGCTAAATGAAAGCGCATTGGTCACATAATTAATTTTATCAAGCACTGAAAATATTATTTAATAAATTGTTGACTGAAGATGCACTAAACTAAATTATGTGCTGAAAGTTTTTCCTTACTTATTTCGTCCCGGCGCTAGAATAATTTACATATTATAAGTCGCAGAAAGAAAATCACTCTGTTGTTAAAAACGTAAAATATTCATAGTTTATTATCTATTTTCTCTTTAATTTGCCATTTGCGTAACTAGCTGTCTAAAATTGTTATTATATAAAATTATTTTAATGAATAGAGTTATTGTAATTTCTTGGGTCCATCTAGTATTTAATAATAATTAAAACGTATCTGCGTTTATTGATTTTAAATCTCTTAGTTTGCTAATTAATAACAGAAATTTAAAAGAAAAAGTAAATATAGTAGTCTCTTCAGAACGACGGCAAAGTGCCGCATGGAAGATAAAGTATCCTTATTCTGGCCGTAGCAACATATAGCTTTTAAGTCGGCTGAGTTTGTTGATTGAATTGGAAAGGAAAATATATTCCGTTTCGCCAGGTGGCAATTCACTTCTTTTATATTGTTTAGCTTTCTGATAATTCCCACTGATTTCCTTCCTTGAAAGGTAAATAGCTTAGGTTTTTCAGGGAGACAACACAAAACTTTTAAATCTCTGAGTTTTTAAACAAAATTCCTTTAATTCGCAGAAAATATATGACCAAATAAAAAAATATGAAATTCATATTCAGGGTAGAGGAGTGCGCATGTTCAGTTGGAGGACTAAGTAAGTGTATTGAAAATTTGCTGGCTCTAGGTGCCGCCATTGTTTCACAGTGTGAGGAATATACGTGCAAGCATACATACATACATACATAGAGTATTTTATTATTTAATAATAGAAATAAGATGCTATGCAACTGTCAACTATACCCAACCTTACGTTTTTACTTATTTCTTTATACAGTGTATCCTTAATTTACGGTGCTAGTAAATTATCTTCCTATGCGAATATTTGCTTAGCAAAGAATTGCAAGTATCCAACTAAACTCCTTTTTCAAAATTAGTGAAGTTACAAAGGAAGTTAAGTGTCCCGTTTTTCTAATTCAACTTAATTCTTTTGTTTGGATTCGTGAAATGCGGAAATGCAATTTAACACTATCCTTTCAATTAACTAATTCAATAAAAAAGGAGGTAATGGTGCAGATTAGAAAGAAACAGAACAATGCTATTTTATCAGTGACATAAAACGAGCTTTTTTTCCCTCTGTTTTCGTTTCTGTTTTCGCAGCTGTAAGAAAAGTCAAAGAAATTGGAAACAAAGCATTGAAAAAAAATTATCCGGAGAATTTTTCTTGAAATAACAAGAAAAATAACAAATTCTTTTTCCAAGTGCTTGATTCAACATTTGTAATTAAAGAATTGATTTTGCCTCATGGGCACTCGAGATAGTTATTCCAGCAATATATAAAATGGGGAAATTTTATTGGATACCTGAGGCACAGTCTGAGAGGCATAAAAAATATTTTTTTCCTCCGTTAAGCTAAGCAGCGTGGTATCAAATTAATTTATTTATTGAATTACAATGATAACATTGTAAAAATTAAAAAAAAAGTTATCTTTTCTTTTTTCTCATCAGTTCTCTCTTCAGAGACAGAATTCCATTCAGCTTTATACGTCGAATGGATACTCTACTTTCCTCTCGATTTTAATTATTCAGTGTGTAATTTCTTTGGGTGAAAATAAAGCTACAGTCCATGGATAACTAATTTCGGTAATGAGTTTCATATTGATTGAAATATATCTAATTAGAAATGTGTTAAAAAGTGATTTCTTTGTCTTGAACCTTCTTGTTTGCAATACATTTCTCACAGGGTAACAGAAAAAACTTTTATGAGAAACTCTTACTTAAATATTAAATTAGTCTGATGCAGTTCTTTTGCCTACCATAATAATTAATTAGCAAAAGAACTACTTCGTCAGTTGACGAGTTGAACTTAAAAACCTAAAAACTTTCTCATGCTAAAAGATTTTAGTATGCGAAATAAAAATGTTTTATTTTAACTCTACCTATGTATCATTGAACATACTTGAAAATGTGATTTAAAATATGAAGTAACATTATTTTAATGCTTCTACTGTTATATAATTTATCGTACAGCTAGCGATCTATTTAATATTTAGTGACATCTTTTTTCAATTTCAATATTTTAGTTTTTCAATGCAACGCTATGAATTAAATTTTAGGCCCTAATAATACTGTGAGAATTTCATGAAGCTGAACTGTTTTCTTCTCTGCGCTAATTATAGATATAAGAAATAAAACAATAAATTGATGTATAAATCTGGATTCGATCTTCTACTGAAAATTCTAAACCAACTAAAATTTAGTAGCGAAGTTAGCAAATTAAACGTTTTTATTTATTTATAGAATAGTTCAGAACAAAGGCGAAAAGGACAAAATGCAAAAATTGTAAGAGCGCGAATTTTAGCTGATACAAAATTCCGTCAACTTACACTCAACAGTTGTTCTTTCTTCATAATCTTCCTTTCGTCCAATTGATACCTTTTTATCATTCTTGTTTAAAAGAGCACGAAATGTCTGTTCTATTAAACTCTGTGCACGTCTGTCTTTTTGTTTTTTTCTTTGTGGTGGCATCTTCTCCAGAACAGCGGATAGTTAAGTTTCGGGAGAGATACCCCCTGATTCCAAAATTTCGTGAGAATCCATCTTCATACGACTTTAATCAGCTGAGATATTACTTAAAAACACTGAAAACGTTAATTTTCGCCCCTCATTTTTCCGAGAGGCAACGTCTCGCACGCTGACGATAAGAATCTGCTTTATTTCCAAAAGTGCTGCCAATGTTTGCTTTCAAATCGTAGAATTTCTTAGTAAAAATTGGTAAGTTTTACAAAATATGAAATAAAAATAGCATTTCCAAACAATAAATATATTATTATTATATAAGGTTATCTTCAGACGTTGTCAAGGCACGCGATTCCATGTGACGTCATTGTGTGTATAAAATATTTCGTTAATGATATTTTAAATAAATAGCTGCTGTTAGCAAATTTTGTTTCAGATTAAGTTAATTTATGTCCTATGTTATTGCCACATTAATTCTTTTATTGATATTGAGAAAGCGTTGTTATATCACATTAAATTTAAATCATGACGTGATACGTATACATCTGAATATGAATCTGAATATACATGAATCTGAAGCATCCATACTTTTTGTTTCCTGAGTACATAGAACTTATAAATATAGCCTTGGCCGTAGCGTGCTCATCTGACAGGCTTGCCGGCTATTTTGTTTTATAATCCATAAAAATTACAAAACTTTATGTCCGATTTATTTTTAGAAGTTCAAATTTTAAAATCATAAATGTGAAGTAAGCTAAAGACGTGAAAGCTTTCAAAATATTAAAAACATGAGTTGAAAATTAGTAGAATTTTCATAGAAATTTCATTAAAAAATTTTAGTCGATGATAGTACGAACACTAAATTTGTATTATCTTTAGTTTGTTCGATAAATGAAAATATGTGCCAATAAAAAAGAGCTTAAAAATTAAATTTTCAAAAAAAAAAAAAAAAAAAAAAAAAAAAGAAAAAAAAAAAAAAAATATAAAAAAAAAAAGAATAATTGTGAGAAAGTCGCATCAGTATATTGAATTCTCACCGAGTAATAGGAGAGTATAAAATTTCATAGCTTATCAAGAATTAGGTCAAACATCAATAGCAAAATTCCACCCACAGTGAAACACGCTGAGTGAACTAAAATAGAGGCTTATAAAAGTAAGTTAATGCAATCTTTTAACAGATATTTATTTTTACGCACAAATATAGAAACTGATATTTTTAAAAATATTATACTGAGAAGAAAATAAAATTTTTGTTAGCATATCACACATGATAATTATTTCACTTATTTTATTACAATTTTACATTTTTGCATATATTAAAGACAGTTTAAAAAATTTTCACATCATTTCAATAAATGTTTTAAATATATGTGGTCTGACATTTGCTGTTGTTGTAACTCATCTCACTTGTCTGACAGTAACATCAAAACAAGCTGAAGAAATTCATCGCGACAAGAAGTTTAAGATTGCGCCTATCATTGGCAAAGAGCATGTCATTGGTAAAGAATATATTTTCACGTTATATATGTCAGTTTTACACGCATTGTCAATAATATCTTGCCTGCCAATTAATCATAAATAATATGTACAGAAATATTTCAGTATCATGAAAAGTAGACTTGCAATCAATTATTTAAAAATATTAATTAAATTTCATTCGAATTGAATACATGTTTAAATCAGGGATAATTGAATTGTGTGTAACATTTTGGTGTCTGTACTCAATGACAAACAGCCTGTCAATGGAGACTAAATAATACACGTCAGAACTTTTAAGTATCATCGAACGATTCCAGATGAGTTGGTTTGTAATCTATCAATCCATCTAGATCTCATTTTCTGGATATTCCATTTGCAAGCTGGCTGGGAAGACAAATTTTTTTCAGAAGTATTTTGAGGTTTCCTAACAGGAAATGATATTTTGAGGGATATATAACTAAAAAAAGCTTTTGGGGGGAAAGCATAGGGAAAAAGGAGCTGCCAACTCTATTTAAAATACTGTGGACACCACAAGAATGACAAATGTGACCGCCGACACCCTGGGGGTCCAAGAGACTGAAGCTTGAAGAACGAGTTCCATTCTTAAAAGATGCTTCTCGAATTTCTCCGTCTCACACCCTCAACCATCCACTCTGCAACCTGGAATCTGAATTCCTCTGAATCGGTCACCGAGAAGAATTCTCCCCTTTTTTCGGGCTTCATTTCCGACCGTGATTTCCCTCCGGTATTTGCAGTTGAAAATCCATCAATAGGGAAAAAAGGTGAGGTATTTTCTCCTTTTTACTGTGAGGCTTCTCATAGTGAAATGGAAGAGGCATTCACTTCTTTCACTGGAAAGCGTTTTTTCTGCCTTATTTATTTATATTTATTTTGAATTATATTTATATATAGAGAGAGAGAGAAAGAGAAATTAGAAAAGTAGACAGAGGTGTGTTTTCCAAAAAATTACGAAAGAATTAACACGTTGTAAATTTGTGCCTAGTGCTGCTAAATTACTTATATATATGGATCCATATCCACACAAAAGCCTTTTTGAACCGAAATAATTGGGCACAACAATTAAGGGCAATACTTTTTCTCCTTCATTAGAAATATGCAAATGTTTTTTGATTTCGAAAAAATATAGAAATGACTATATTTTTGTTATGATACTACTTGTTATCATTATTTTTAGTGAGGTAACACTATATAAACCACTTGTTATCATTTATAACCACGTGTTATCATTATTATAGAAATGACTATATTTTTGTGTTCATAGAAAAAATACAGAAATGACTATATTTTTGCACTTATTAATTTTCACTGATAATAATTTTTGAAAGTATTTAGAATGAAATACATTTCACAATGTTCCTTTTATATTATATTTTTTCTTTATGGAACATGAAGGAAATAAAAAACATATGTAATGAAAGAAATGCAAGTGAAAATTTAAGAAACTGCTATTTTCGAAAAAAAAAAACTGAATAATTCAATACAAGCATGACAGAAATAAGGTAACAAAAATGAAAAATTTGACACTTCATAGAACTTGAAAAAGTACGCTTTGAAATGTATTTTTTACACTTAAACAATATATCACAAAGTGCGTGGTTTTGTTTATTTCACTTATATTCAAATCTGACTTCAGTTCGTTAGTTGTGGATAACACATTTAAGTGGTTATTTCAATCGACTGAAAACCTCGCTATTGGAATGATATTGTAGTCTTTGTTGGGAGGCCTGCCTGTTGCTAGGAGCCCTAATAAACTTTTGCAAAATTCTACTAGCTTATTCTAAAGTCCATTAATTTTTGCTTGGCCAGCTAATTTAGTTTTTATAAATGTCATTAAAAGTCTCTATAAAGTTCTTGGGCCATTACCTATTGAGGAGTTCTATAGTGTAAATTTGCATTTGTGAGATCTCTTTGAGCATGCGTACCTAACTTTGTTGACTCCAGCATTCGCTACAGGTTTATTTACGAATTCCGCAAGGATATTATGTAGCACTTTATTCCATCGACGTTAATTGTCTCGTATCAAGATATGCGTATAATCAAAATTGTATTGTGTAATATAATTGTAAATATATACTGTGAATATTATGCATAAGTAGGTATAAAGTGGGGGTTTTGCGCCACAGGGAGTGGGGAGCAGAGGGGGCGAAGCCTCCTGAGGCGTTCACAGAGGGGAGGGAATTTACTGAGGAGCACGTGCGAGTTGCTACGTCACCAACTACGGACCATGGACCTTATAAGAGATAGACTAACCCAGTGGGCGGAGCGTGCGTCCCTCACATGTCCGCAAGAAGGAGTAGGGACGATCTGGTTTACTTTAACATTGAAACCTATGGCGTTTGTACCACATAACTGTTTCTAATTATTAAATGCGATATGTTGTATATTGATGAGATTCTGAAAGTCACAGTTTTTTCAAGTAAGATGTAATATATCTCGCTAAAGCACTTTTTACTGCGTTTTGCGCATTATTTTCATGCATAATTCTTGTATAAACATGTTTACTTCGGTAAAACGGTAAAAACTCTAAACACAAAATATATTAACTTACTTTTGCGTACAAGTAAAGTAAAATTAAACATGATTGATAGTACATGGTGTTTTAAAACAAATAAGGTAAAATATCATAATATTTTTTTAAATGTTATGAGTATTTTCAGGCAGCGGATTCTAAAATTATTATAATATTCCAAGATTATCATTTATTTGATAATATGACCCTTAATTATTAGCATTACAAGATGATTATTTATTTTAATAATTCATAAAATTCGGAGCATAAACTTTTCGGAGCGCAATTCAAAAAATAAAAGAAAATAAAATCTGGAAGCACTCAGATTTTATACTACGCCCAAAGGGACTTTTTTAACGTTTTGTGTGTTACCTTTATTTATTGAATATCATGTTCTTCGCACGTAAACCGAACGGCAATATCACAAAATATTTGAAAACAACATATCTTTAGAATTTCCGCGCTGGAGATAAAAATATTATTTTCCGTACGGTGTTGCCATTGCTCGCTTTGAACTCATTGAGTTTGCTATTCGAAAATTCGTTAAAGTTTTAGAAAATATGAAATGGATTAAAGCAATTCGAAATTCGGCCTTCCAGGTGTCTATGTTCGGGTGGAGGATTGCGTTATTCATAATTTTATGTCTGTAGATACCGTCGTTTTTTCACAGGGCGAGAAACATACATATATTCATGAAGATTCTTATTAATTAATTATTTATTATTTAATTTCTTTAAATATAATACAGGTCGATAATATTTGGTGGCAACAATTTTTCAAAGTGAAACGGACATTTATAGGGAAATAGCGTAAAATGCCGTTTCGAGACTAATAGCCTTTCTGGGCTATCGCCTCTTTTGGACTAATAATTTAAATTTACAGTAAATACAAAAAATCTTATGCAGAACTAGAAATAAATTTAAAAAATAATCACTGTAAAATATTAGCACAATTAATTATTAATTAAATTCTATTTTAACATTAGAATAAATGCATAAAAATTATTAAGGTGTTAAAATTTCTATTATAATTGAAATAAAACTTTTTTATCGAAATTATGCTAAAATATTCACTTACAATTTTTTAAAAAGCAGCACAATTTAGAATTTTAAACAAAAACATTCAAAAATTCGTTTTTAGGTATTTTAGTACTTTTTACTTATTTCCACCAATAAACACATAAAAATTTAAGAGAAAATTGTTTGTTTGAAATTTTCTATTAGTTCAGATTTAAAATACTATTTTCTAGAAGTAGTAGTTACAAATTTCTTTATAGCATAGGAAAAGCTAAAAAAAATATCCAGGCCTGAAAGCATGCAACAGCTTTATAACTATTTGGACGTTAATTATATTTGATAAATATGCTAAATTTTTAAAAATCAATCTCAATTTCAAAAATAAAAATACGTAAAAATTCTAATTTGTGAAATGAGGAGCTACAACCAGATTTTTCTTGACAATTATACACGCTGCAATAGCCAACCAATGTTAAATTTCTGTAATCGTCCCTACTCCTCCGGATGCGATTAAGGGGACAGCCGTGAGTGCGTCAGACGAAGGAGAAAACCCGTTTGGGTTGGTCTATTTCTTATAAGGTCCATGCTATAGACGCGTTGCACCCTGTTCGTGATGTCATCATACATTATCACCTCGGATTATCTTGCTACTGCTAGGTCAGCCACATGTTTCATTTTCTTTGTGTTGCAATCCTGTTTCATGTACACGTTTATCGATTGACGTAGAACTCCCCGCTGCTCTGATGTCATACTAAATCAGCAACCTGATTGCAGCATGTACATACATGTTAGAATTTCTAGAACATTCTATTTAGTTCAGCAATGGCCGCTAGAGGTAGTAGTCTCCCTATGGAGATTTCTGATTGGTTCTCATGGATTCTGACCAAGGCCTATATAGAGAGACGAAGTGTCATTTTCATCATTTCTGTTTGTGCTGTATGCTTCTCTCCTGCTTTCGCCGTTCCTGTTTGAATCAAGACTTATTATTCGAGGTATGCATTTTATCATAGACATTTTTCGTGTTTGTACTCATATATTTAATGTTAATATTTAGTTTGAGTACGAAAATCTGCATTTGTTGCATTGTCTTTATAGTTTGAATTTATATTTTTCAGATGGATTTGGAACAGCAGTTCGAGAACGAGCCTCTCAACGTGGATGTACTGAAGATTTCAGATTCTGAACAACACCATGAGAACCCCAAAGAAACACCCATCTAGCAGAACGCTAATGGCAAACGAAAAATAGGCGAAGATAATACATCTAAGAAGAAAGTAAGTGTTACGAAAAGAGTTTATTCTTGCTATAACGCAGGCTTATTATTCTTTTACCAAACAACTCATAATTATTTTTTCTCTTTCAGCGCAATGAACGGTTTACTGAAGACACAATCCCAGAGGAGCTGACATATATTGGCAACAATATCTTTGTGTGACCTATTCGTTTCAAAGGAAAGATCATCGTGCACATCGAAGCAATACAGCAAGTACGGGAGTGCATACTGTCCAACTCGTCATGTTGTGAATTTAGAATCTTTATGTTTGGACACCTTCTCTCAACACAGCCCACAAATAGTATTCACAATGAATCTGCAGCTCCCTAAGAATTTTAGTGCGGGATATGATGGTTACCTCATCACGTTAAAGAAACTAACAGTAAAAAGAGTGGAGAAAAGCAATATTAGACTTACAATCGCCCAGTGGGAAGAATTGTCCGCAAATTACAGTCGTATCAGTGAGATCATCACTAACCTCGTATATCAATATACGAGTATGAACTTCTCTGAAGCCTACTAAAGGGTACCCGAAGAACCTGTTAACGAGAAAAAGCTTCCATAATCCTTCGACATTTCTTTGGGAACAGCATGCCTCCAAACCATTCTGAAGACATCACTAGATCAGCTGATCCAAGAACATGGAGATTTGAAATATCCCAAACTCATAGACTGCGAAGAGCGCGCTATTCATAAAACAGAAACTATCAACTCCTTGGCTCTGAAATTAAACTTTGTCGATGTAGCCAAACAATTTTATGGAAATATATGGACTGATGAACATTATTTACTTCTTCTTAAACAAGCACATTATATCACAAAAGATCTGTTTGTCTCAAAGTTGTACTTGATGAAGTGAAAGAAACATTTTGTCCTACCAATTTGGAAAACTATGATGCTTATGGTATTGAATATTATGAATGTTTAGAAATTAAATAAAATTATTTGTTTATAATGATCTCTTTCTTTACTTTCTCATAATTAAATTAAAACTAAACATATATAAAATTAAGGGAACATTATAAATACTCATACACATTCGTTTTTCGTTCATAAGAAGGATCGTTGTAGAAATAAGAGGTTGTATGTTTTAGAGAAAACTATAAATAGCAATGAGCGTTCACATTTCTATTAGTAAAAATCACTGCTGTACATATCTTGAATCTGACTTCCCGCCAGTTTTGGTGGAGTGAGTGCTTTGCATAGTGCTTTAAAAGGCAAAGAAAGTCACAAGGCGATCAAGAAATGGCTTACCAACAAAGAGTACTTTACACAAGCCTGCCCAACGACATTTTCGTCGCAATCGCTTCCTCGTCAGAGGCATCGACACTCAGTTTTAATCTGATTTGGCAGATACGCAATCTCTTGCCAAACACAACGACGGATATAAATATTTGCTAACATATATTCATGTGTTTTCCAAATATGCTTGGGCTATTCCACTCAAAGATAAAACAGAGTGTCAGATTAGCTGTTGAACATATTTTTAGCGAGATAAAACCACATGTGTTACAAACCGATAAAGTTAAAGAATATAAGAATGAAATCGTATAAAATTATCTTAAAAAAGGAAAATTTCGTTTTTTCGCAACTGAGAACAGTACAGTGAAGAACAGCATCTTCGAATGATTCCATAAAACTCTCAAATTCAAAATATGGAAGTACTTCAGTGAAATGAACACGTATCATTACGTTGATGTAATATATAATTTAATTCACAGTTATAATCACACCTGGCATCGCTCTATTCAAATTGAACCAGTGAATGTCAATAAACACAATGAGAAACACGTATGGAATCGATTATATAAAGACCTATCTAAACCTCAACCTAATTTCAAAGTGGAAGATACACTGCGCGTTAGCAAATTAAAAATGATTTTTGATTAAAGGCTATGAAAGTAACTGGACTAGAGAAATATTTACAATCCATGAAATGCTTCCTAGAAATCCACCTGTTTATCGACTTCAAGACCTCGCTGGAGAAGCCACTGAAGGAACCTTTTACGAAAAGGAACTTCAAAAAAAATTTCAGATTCGGGATATTATCCTGTTGAAAAAGTGTTGCGAGAAAGAAAGAGAAACGGTTTGACGGAATGCTATGTGAAATTTTTAGGTTATCCACCAAAATTTAATACATTGGTGACCGATGTGAAAAGAACATAAAAACTCCACATGGTGTAAAGAATTGTCATTTGCCAAGTTGTCTTTCTATATGACGTTACCTAGTGAATAGCTCTGAACTTTTATTTTCCAGAAAATATTACCTCTCATTTCATTTCTCAATTGCCTGTACCCATTTCTTTAAACGGGGAATTGGAAGTTGGTCTTTCTGAGATCATTTACCTGCATACCTGGTACAATATTAACAAAGATAACAATATAGTTGGCTTTGATTTGGGTGACTGTTCAGGTGTAAGGGAAGTTACCAATACAAACATTCCACCAGGATGTTACCAAAGTGTCCCAGATCTCTTAAAAGCCATGACTTTAGTATCATTTAAAGATAAAATCTCTTTACAGTATGATCGTTCAACAAAAAGAGTTAAAATTGTGACACTAAATGGAGCTCGGTTAATCTTTTATGATTCAGGATTGGCAAGTTTATTAGGCTTCGAACCGCAGATTGTGGAAGGTACTTAGAATAATCCAGTGATTCTCAATCTGTGGGGACGCCCCCCCAGGAGGGCGCGAGCATATCCAAAAGAAAATGTTATTTACAAAAATTGATTAAGTAACTGAAAGGAAAGAACACACACACACATGCAAAACAAAATACATTTCGACATATCTAATAATTACTTATTAAATTAAAACAACTTACTAAATTAAAAACAAATTTGATAACTATTAGTGACTTCCTTGGGCCTGTCATTCAGAGCAAAGTTTTTCGAAGGCGGGATTAATATTAGAAATAGACACTCTCAGTTCTTTTTCTATATTTAGCTGAGATCTATATTTTGTCTTCAAAGAAGCCACCGCAGAAAATCCAGTTTCACAAAGGTAAGATGTTGAAAATGGTAGTAGAATGCGAAATGCCCTTGTTTTTAGTGCAGAAAATTCATCATCAACGCCTACCCAAAATTCAAAGAGTGATTTATTACTAAATTGTCTTTTGGTTTCGCCGCTTGCCGTGAAGTCTATGAAGGTTTCTCCCTCTTCAATTGAGAGTCCTTCGGGAGTATTTTGAAATGGATCCCTCACCCACTTGTAACTTGATATCAGTTTGTCGTCAGCAAGAAAGTACTTTTTAAAGCTCTTTGCTAGCACTGCTAAATGATTTTCAGTGGTTACAAAAACAAATTTTACATGATGTTCTTCAGCCTTGTAAGTTTTAATACAATCATACAAATTTGCAAACATTGTTAAGTTTTCTTGCTTTAAATTTCTGCTCCACAATTCCAATTTCCTGCAAAAAGCATTAACTTTATCACTCGTATCCAATATATGTGTATTTGCTCCTTGCAATTGAAGATTCAAGTTATTTAATTTCTCGAATATGTCGACCATGTAGCTCAATTTCATCACAAATAAACTATCGCGAAAATTCTCAGCTTCCGGTCTGCTTTCCTTTTCTAGGAAAATGGCGATTTCTTCTGTTAATTCATAAACACGTTGCAAAAATTTTCCTCGTGATAACCATCTTGCCTCGCAATAAAACAGTAACGCTGAATGTACTGCACCCATGTCTTTACAAAGTGCCGAAAAGATTCTTCATTTCAGGGGTCTCATTTTGATATAATTTACTATGGTTACAACCATAGTTAATACAATATTCAGAGCAAAACTCATTTCTTTGGAAGCCAAAGCTTCTCTGTGGATCATGCAGTGTGTCCAGACGCAAAAGGTGATTTTTGTTTTACAAGTGTTTGTATACTTTAGAATCTTTCGTATATTGAACGAGCACCATCAGTGCATATTCCGAAGCAATTTTTCCATTTTATGTTTGCCTCGTTCATAAAATCATTTAAAATAGCAAATAATGCGAGGCTGTTGCTTTGAGTTTCATTGGTTTGCAGAAAAGTAGTTTTACTACTGATATATTATCATAAATCGAAGATAGGCAATGAATGAGCATCTTTATTACTGTCTGTTGCTTCATCAAGCTGTATTGAAAATAATTTGTCATGCAACGTCGAGAAAAACTGACACTGTACATCTTCAGCTATATCACCAATTCGACGAGCAACAGCATCATTTGAAAGAGATATGGAATGCAATTGTTCGCAAAAATTATCTCCAGACATAGTTTCTATAATCTTAATTGCTGCTGGCAAAATAAGCTCTTCACCAATGGTGTGAGGTTTTTTACATGTGGCTATTTTATATGAAATTTCGTAAGATGCACATAAACCATTTTTATTCACATTCACAAACAAAGTTTCTTTAAAAAATCATTTTTGCTTTCCATGTGATTTTAATTATAATGCGAAGAATTCTCTTGGTTTGTTGACGTACTCACTATGAAGCGTTTCCGAATGTCGTTTAAGTTTATTAGGTTTCATGCTGTCTGCCGCCAACATTTTTGAGCAAATGATACACAGGGACCTTTCTTCATTTACTTCAGTACTAGTGAACCCAAAATTTAAGTATTCTTGAGAATATTTTCTTGATTTTATTTTTGGAACCACGCTCGTCTATGTACTTGTTGATACTTGTCTATCGTCTAATGCTCGCTTGCGCTTAATAATTACCCATATAGATTGTTAGCATATAAATAGATGATATAGTTAGAAGGTTGCATTGGATCATAGTTCGGCAGGTATTTGTTATTAGCAATAGCCAGACGATGTGATATCATTGAGATACCACCACGAACACCCCTCTCAATAAACAAATGCTGGTCCAGGCTCCTTTATAGTTCCAGGATAACTCCACTCATCTTCAAAGAAGCTTGCCAAGCCAGCCTGGGCGCAGAGAAAAATTGTGCTGGATCGAGTTGATAGAAGTTGAGACTTAGACAGCGGAAATTTTCAAACACATCAGCTAAGAGAAGGACGTCACAAACCACATATAAATCATGGTATGTACTGAGATTTGTAAGACCAAAGGTTTTCCAAATGTTCGTAGTATGCGTATGACCCTTCTCGCTGACGTGTTCTGAGAGATTGGTATAAAATGCAGATGGTAGAGGTAATTCAGTTTCATCAAAACGGCATAAGTCATCAATATATTCATAAGGGTAGACACCTAAAAAGGAAATAATATAATAATTCATATAACAACTTTTAAAATTTTTAATAAATGAGAGAAATAAATATTTAAAAATTTATCTTTTCTAAGCAGAAGTTTCGTTTTCTCTCCAAAACGGGCCCGTGTGAGACAGAATTGGTTCTTTTCTACACTCATGTCCATAAATTAAGAATAATTCGGAGTCACGCGGAAATCGAACTCTAAAATAAATATATCACTTGTAAAATCACTACACACATCTTCAAGAATCATATGCAAATTGCAGGAAGTAACCAGATGACACCGATGGTACGTCACAATGACGAGAGTGTAAAAGAGTGATATATAAGAAATACAGGCAAAGAAGTAAAATTGTTTGCAGGCGCTTTATAAGCATTTCATTGTAATAACCGAATAGTTATGACACAAAGGACGCATTTGGATGATTTTTTACGTGGTAGAATTATCGGCCGTCTGGAATGTGCGCGTACCCAACTGGAAGTATCAGACGAACTTGTAATTGCCCAAAATGTCATCTCCAGGCTTTGGCAACGATTCCAAGATGATGGTAATGTGAGTAGACGTTACAGCACAGGTCGTCCCAGAGTTACTACGCCGAATGAGGACCGGTATTTGGCAGTTACTGCCAAAAGAAACAGGCAGAGCACAGCCTCAGACCTGTCTCGTCAGCTCTCTTCAGCCACTGGTACGACAATTTCAAGGCAGACCGTGTACAGACGCTTAGGGCAGATTGGTCTATATGCTCGTAGACCTGTCAAATGTGTTCCACTTACTGCAACTCACTGTCGCCTGCGGATAGCCTGGAGTATAGAGCATGAATTGTGGACACCGCAACAGTGGGCTTGTGTGATGTTTTCCGACGAGTCCATGTTTATCTTGCAGTCTGATTCTTGCCGGACTTTCATATGGAAAGCTCCAGATACCCGTTACCACCAAGAAAGCATCATTGAACGACACCGTTACGGTGATGCAGGAGTGCTCGTTTGGGATGAAATTATTCTGGGTTCCAGAACATACCTGCATGTTCAAATTGGAACCATGACAAGCCAAATCTATCGGGACGTCATTCTGGAACAACATGTACGTTTGTTTCAGGGCGCCATGGGAGCACAATTTGTGTTTATGGATGACAACGCCCGTCCTCACCGTGCAAACATCGTGAGCGAATGCCTTCGATCGGAGGATACCACCCGTATGAACTGGCCAGCATTTTCACCGGACTTGAATGCAGTACAGCACGTGTGGGACATGCTTGGCCGACGAGTTGCAGCGCGTCAACCTCCTCCTACATGTCTACCGGAACTTCGGAGAGCATTGCTTTTTGAGTGGTGTAATATCCCCCAAGATCAGATCGATAATTTGATACTCAGCATGACTACGCGTTGTACGGACTGTATTGCATCATCTGGGAGACATACAATGTATTAACAATCATACCAACCATGTAATATTGGTTTTTTGTAATTTCCTCCAGGGAGAAAAAATCACTAATTTTTTTAATAATATCAAACATATAGCATGGGTTTTTGCTCTTTACCTTTTGTTTAATAAATAAGCTTTACAAATAAGTCAAATTTGTTTTGCTTCTAACACTTCCTTTGCCTGATTTTGCATTATCCTTAATTTATGGACATGAGTGTAGATTCGCAACGAGCTTTTCTAAGCAGACGTTGAGAAACGGAAGGCTGTCAATAAATCTGATATTTTCCAGAGAAAAGCTGATAAATACACTCACGTTTGTGAAAATTGCAACACCAAGAAGGAATCGTCATAATTGAATGCAATTTAATACACAGTTGAGTGGTAGTGGTACAAATAAATGATTAAATGTTCAAAGCAAACAAACAAGAACAAGAGATCAGAATCAGTATTTTGTGTGGCCACCACGCGCCGCAATAAGTGCTGCTACACGACGTGGCATGGAGTCAAACAAAGTTTGAATGTCTGACTGAGGAAGAGCATTCCATATCGTTTGTACGCGTACCCAAAGTTCGTCTGCAGACGCAACAGGACGAGGATCACGAGCAAGACGCCGACCAATGACATCCCACACATGTTCAATTGGCGACATATCCGGGGAACACGCAGGCCAAGGAAGAAGCTGTACCTGCTGCGCTGCAAAGAAGGATTTAACAATCCGAGCAGTATGAGGGCGGGCATTGTCCTGTTGAAATACAGCGCCTGGCAAGCTTTGAAGGAAGGGAACAGCTTCGGGCTGTAGAACTTCACGGATATACCGGTTGCTGTTCAGATTGCCCACAATTCGTAGCAATTGAGATCGTCTATGATATGCTATGGCGCCCCAGACCATAACTCCGGGTGTTCGTCCACTGTGGCGTTCGATAATGCACTCCGGAAGGTGGCGTTCACCGGCATAGCGTCTGACACGAATGCGGCCATCATGGTACCACAAATTAAAGCGGGATTCGTCAGAAAACACGACATGCTGCCAATCAGCACGCCAGTCTCTATGCTGATTGGCCCATTGTAGCCGCAGGCGGCGATGGTCGTGCGTTAGGGGGATCCTGTATAAAGGAGTCCGTGCGCGCAGTCCACACTGCAGCAGACGTCTACGAATTGATGAAGCACACAATGAAACACCTGTAGCTATTGACCACAGTGCTGCCAATTGTCTAGAGGAAGCTGTACGGTCCGTCCGCGCCATGCGGACCAGGTGTCTATCATCGCGAGCTGACGTCACATTTCGGGGTCCACTCCCGGATTTCCGAGTTGTCCGACACTCGTCCGTCCACTGCTTCCAAACGCGCATCACTGTGCTGCTGTTACGCTGCACACGAGAGGCTACTGCACGATACGACAATCCAGCTTCACGAAGGCCGATGATTCTCCCTCGTTCAAACTCTGTAAGTTGTTCAAATCTCGCTCTCTTTCGTCGACGAGGCATAAGTACAGATTGAGTTAACGTTTACCACTAGCAGATAACCACCGATAACCATACACGCCTCGCTACAGCCGTCTATTTATTCGGATCCATCAGCCGTTCAGAGGGCGCTGCTCAGCATACGCATGCGCTACGGATTTGCAATTCTAATAATTTGCATATCATGCGCTACTTTGCATTTCCTGAAAATTTCAGCTCACTCGCGTAAGTCCTTCATGGTGTTGCAATTTTCACAAACGTGAGTGTATTATTGAATTTTTTGGTATGCAAGTCATAGTCTTCCCTTTGATCTTTCCGAAACCTTGCGTGATGAAGTGTTCATAGTATCCTTGGGGATTATGAAAGACCACTGGGATGTAGTTGCCATGCTTGAAATTCACATTGCAACTGTTATGAGCAGCTCTTCGATACTGACCGGTAAGATGATTATGATCACCGACCTAAAATAGAAAACAAGTTTGAGAATCCTATCAAACTTCATGTTATAGTTATTAATACTACAGAAAAGAATCCGAAAATTTACCTTATCACCTTTCAGGGATTGGGCGCAAATATTACAGTGAGTGACTGCTTCATACATGGCTTGGTCTTCTTTGGTAAAGATCATTGGCTCATTCGTCTTCAATAGTTCCATTATATTTTCTTCTACCCGAACGAGAGCAGCTAAAAATATGGTCGACAACCTCTCTTCCTTGGTAGGTGACTGGGGCTTTATAAAATTCTCCATTCGGCCCAATAATGGTATAACAATAGACGGATGCTATATGGTTGGCTACAGGAGTGGTTGAAGACCTTGAGAGATCCGGCAAACAGGTGGCATGCTTCACTAAAATGCATTCGCAGTCGGCATAGATAATATAAGGGATAGGAAGCTGAAACTGGGGTTTGTCAAATTTTAACCACTTGTCTTTAGCCATTTTGATCTTGACAGTTTTTTACATGAACATCCAGGGTCGCTTTCTCTGTAAACCGGTGTAAGCAATAGTCGCAATAAAATGCTCCACACTTGTATGTTTGGTGAGTCCCACAAGAAGACGAGACGTGCACTTAATAAGACAATAATGCCTCTCCTTATCATGCGAAATTAATAAGAGGTTGATATGGCGCTCACCTGAAAAACAAATATCATTCAATAAAACAATTCAACAACTTGAGAAAAAAGATACATGATAAAGGTTTAAAAATAAGGATAAATTACCGTTTCGCCACTTGGTGATCCGAAGAGGAAAAATCTCATTTCTTTCCCAACCGAATACGTTGATCGATACGTTGTTCATTTTCTCGAAGTTGTCCAGCTGGTGAATGGGGGTGGGAAAAGACAAGTGATCCACGTTTATTTCTCTTTCATAGGGCTTGTAGAGAGATACTCTATATAGATGATCGTGACGATCTTCAACGGGATGAAGAGCCGCTAAGACGCTCCAGACGAGACATTTGTGGTCAGCATTCTGAATATTGAGAACCGCCTTCTCACTAGCTACGGCGTGGGTAGAGATATGTTAGAGGATGCAGCTAACGGCTTGTAAACAGCGGTTTTGAGCTCGAATTATTAGACGGAGTCTAAAACCCATCCTGAACCTTTTCCAGAAATTTGTCCAAGGAATCCAATACCTGTAAAATAAAACATTTCATGAGTGACACTTATTCTTATGTTGTAAACTGTATATATAGTTCATTTCTCCCGTGAAGGTTGTGCTACATTTTGAGCGAAAATAGGGGGTACATGTGTTTTCCTCAGTTTCCGATACTTTCCTAATCATCTTCACACAAGCCTTCAAGTACCATTGATACCTTGGTGCTGTATGGCAGCTTCTTGAATCTTTCCCGGAACTTCAGCTCTTGAAAATTCTAAAAATACTTGCAAGTCTGCTGGTGTTCTCACTGGGATAAAAGATCTTGGTATCAAACGTACCAAGGCAGGGTGGGCATTCTTATCGTGGTCGTTTAGGGGCAGGCATGGTGGCGGGGGAGCTGCTCGTTTCACTGAGCGAGATGGCGCGGATTTCGGTGGTTTAGTATGAATCTTCATATGATTATTTAGTTTATCAGAGCGTCGGAACATCTTTTCGCAGATGGAGCAAATTTATTTACCTGCAGAATGTTCCATCTTGACATGCCTTATTAAATTCTTCCGTTGCATAAAGGTTTTGTTGCATTCAAGGCGTGTCAAAGTTGTTGTACCAGCGAAAGGCGAATCCAACTGGGATGATGTAAGATCACCAAAATCCATAATGGCAATCGTTTGATCATCCAAGGGCATGTCATCCTGCTCAAATGTGTATTCAGAATCCATCTAAAAATATAAAAGTACCAAAAATAAGTAATACAACTAAAAAAATTCTCAAACATATAATTTTTGAAAAAGAATGATACTTACAACTCCTTGTGGCTGAGCAGCGTCATTATTTCGATTGTTCATGAAAAAGTATTAACCACTTCGCCGTTCTGAAAATCGCAAACATTTCGTGCCATTTTTATCTTCCCAAAATAAACTTTTTGTGTCTAAACCTGGCCTCAAAGTATTTATTTCCCCCTTTCACCAGCTGTAAAATCCTATTTAGAAGTTCTAATTTTTAAAATTATAATTTCTGCATTTATCTTTATAAATCTATTAATATTCTCTTAAAATCTGAAAAGTTTCAGTTTTCAATGGTAGCTTAAAAGGGTTTGTTAAGTTTTTTTATGCTTCCGCTGAGCTCGCAGTCTACCTGTCTGCTGCCTTACTCCTACTAACCCCTCTTTTCCTTTGTTCTTTTTTTTATCCTTCTTAGCTTTATTATTAAGCAGCATTTTCTTCGCACTTACGCCATATACAATACAGCTACAAAATTACAAAAATTTTAAAAGCCGCCTAGCTAGTATTGCAAAATATTTTTACAAATCCCAATACCATGTTAACTTTTGGTATACATAGTACAGCCTATTAAACCATACATATTTTTTGGTGCACTTCAATAAAATTTATTTGATGGAATTAGTCTAACTTAATTAACTGATCCCTCAAGGCTAGTTGAAAATGACGCCAAAATTGGCAAGTTTTCAAATTTAATATCGCAATCAATTTTTGTTGTATCAGAGTTAAACTTATAATATTTTTTTCATAAAAAGTATAGAAATTTTCCAAGTATAGGAAGCGAGAGATTGCACAAAAAATTAGATTTCGTTATTTGTGGGGAAAAAACAAACTACTTCTTATAATTTTATTTTTTCATAACGAGTATAGAGTTTTCCCAAATGTAAGAATGGGAACCGGGAGATCGCATTAAAAGTTAGATATCGTTATTTATAAAAAATATTGTTTTTCCTAAATTTCACATTGCCAAAACATGAACATTTTTGTCATTTAAAACACTTCTGTATTTGGAAATGTATGACTACAACCAACGTTTGCGAACATCAAGATAGCTTAACCAGTTCACCGTTCTGAAAATCGCAAACATTTCGTGCCATTTCTCTCCTCACAAAGTTGAAATTTTTGTGTCTAAAACTGGCCTCAGAATATTTCTTTCCCCTTTTCACCAGCTGTGAAAACCTATTTAGAAGTTCTATTCAAATCAGATTGAACCGCGTATCTGTCACACTGAAGGACGCTGAATAACGACCCCCTAATGAGGACCATTAAACAGAAAGCCTAGTGTATTCCTTAGATCAGATATTTTCCCCCTTTGCCTCACTTCCTACACCCAAACCCAAATCTATTGCAATCTGTTACAATGTACTGATTTTACAATTGTCATCTTTATTTAAAGAGAAAATTAAGTGTATTAGCTAGTAGTGCCTATTTGAAATATGCTTGAATTGTGTTTTATTATTTTCTTGATGCAATGTAGTAAAAATTGTGATCCGTATATTTTTATATATTTAATTAAAAGATTTATTTCCTTTATGTGAAAAAAAAACTTTCTTTAGCTTAGATATTTAAGGTTCTTTTTAAAAATTGCAATTTTTTAATTTAGAGGGTTTTTGTTTTCAGTTTATTGTA
>KK121091.1:280185-295124 GCA_000611955.2 Stegodyphus mimosarum
ATATATATATTAAAGAATAGATGGAATATATATATTCAAGAATACATAGAACATATATATTTAAGAATAGATTTAATATATATATTCAAGAATACATAGAATATATGTAGTCAAGAATAGATGGAGTATATATAGTCAAGAATTATTATTAATTTGATAAGACTGCCGTCATAAAAACCTTTCAGTCTCCTTAAAGTTTGATTAGGTGAACTAAAATACTTATCTAAACTTATTTCTTAAGGTTTTGATATAGGTAGGTCAAAAATATGAAACACTCACATTATACCTTGTATATTTTAAATGATATAATTATGTATAAAATCGAGTTTTTCACTTTGTTTTGTTTCTGTTAGCATAAGCCTTAAGTGTTAAGTAAACACCGAGAAAACGTATAACAAATTACAAATTATAAAATACCAGAATTTTATTCTTATTTACGTATTTCTCTATGACTTTACAATGAAGGCATACCTAGTTCTACTTAAATTAAAATTGTATTTGCAAAATAATCTTTTATGAGGTAGAGATATATTATGAGGTTTGTTTATGAAATGTGATTGCTAATTATTTTGAAGATTTCTGCTACGTAGATAAAAATTTTATAAAATTTTGTATCAGTATTTTTTGCAAATGAAGGCATACTCGGAAAACCTTATTCCATATATCTCCCGCATGTAATTATTCCAGTCTACAACAATCTTACCGGCATTTCTAACTCTTCTAAGCAAAATTTAACATTCCTTAATTCTTCACTTTAGCAGTATACAAATCTTTCTACTGTAGGAAATGGCAAACGATTATTATCACCAAAAAAGTGCATATTATCGAAAATGTTTTGTGTAAAATATAGTTACACTTTAGGAAAGAACTAAAGGAAACAATATAGGAATCCAAATTTCATACATTACTGTTGTTTCTTTTAAAATTCCCGAACTTTTAATTCTATAGTTTTCTCAATTAATAAGATTTAAAAAATAGAAAGGTATCGATTAAAATGTAAAATAAACATTAATAGTACAAGTTTTGAAAAATGAGATGTAACTTCGAAAAATTCAGTTGAACAATGTCATCCACAATCGGCGCACCATAGTCATAATGAAATTTAAAGCAAGTAATATTGCCATCTGTGTAGGTAAAGTGATAAAGCAAAACGCATATATTAGGCATAACATTTCAATGCTATTTAAAGTTCAGAGAATAATATACAGATCATATCCTCGGGGAATCGTTAGGAATCGAAAAAAGCATTTAAAACTTTTAAATCCCTTTGCTCGTTAATAGAAGGGAGAAAGCTGTTGTGGATCTCATAAGACGTATTGAGGGGGTATCCATTCGAAGAAAGTGATCCCCCATCCTTTACTTTACTGAAACAGCCCCGCTGCGATCCTACTGCAGCACCGTTGAGAAGATAAGTGTGACTAAATAACCCGTCAATCACCCCTTTTCATTTTCGACTCTTTCTAGGGGGTTGGAAAAAGACGCTGCGACGTATGTGTCTCGGGGGTTCCGGTCTAGCCCAAATTTCAGCCCGATGAGAGTCTGCCGTTACTAACGGATGACGATGAATTTTTTCTGAACGTATCTCTCTCGGGGCAAACGGTGAACTGGTTAAAGACCCATAGTCCTACACAGGCTAACGCTATGGGTACAGGTTTGGCGTGGCCGACTGCAGTAAAAAAGGGAGGTGAACAATTATATGTTATAACAGCAGTCCCATACAAAGTTTTAAAGTTCGGTGTCGATCGGTTTTGAGTTATTTGAGATACAAGTGCGTACGTTCAGACCTTACGAAAAAAAATCTCTTCCGAACCAATTTTAAATCCATTTTGCAATGCATTTAAAAAAAAGGCCTTTGTTCAGGCCTTACATACAGATGCCATTAAAAAAATTCGGCCAAACTTATTCCGGATTAGTCAAAATGGATATTTTCTTTGAAATATTATACCCGAAATTCTTCGCGTTTACAATATTTCCTTTGCTTCGTACAAGTGAATAGAAGTAGTAAAATAACATGCAAAAGGATGAGTACTCTCAGTGTGAAGTCGAAACTCTTCATTCAAATAGTAAAACAAAGAAACTCCTGAAGAAATCAAAATTAATATAGAAAATTCTTTATTACATTTATCATGAGGGTGTAGGTTATGACTTGTTACCGAATATAACAGGGTATACGAGAGTTTGCCTGAGGGGACAGGCGATTTCGTAGAGTATTTTCTAACGGAAACTGGCTCGAATTTACGATTCGTATGGCAATAATAATAATAAATATCTTTCGTTTAGTGGGATGCATTGTTTGTATACTTTATTGAGACTCACGAATATGTCGGTCCTTTGCAGAATTTATGGCAAAATATTTGCTGAGTACCTTGGTATTATTACATCCACTTTGACGCAATTTTTTAAAGAATAAAAAGAATGGTAATTTCAAAATCGGAGAAATTTATTTATTTCATGTCATGCCTGTTATTAGATATATATTTTAATTTAAGTTCGATATTTATCCCGGAAATCAGTTTATAAAATTGCTTACGAATAGTTTTTTGCTTTGTCGTTGCATTTATTCCACATATCTCCCGCATGTAATTATTCCAGTCTACAATAATCTTACAGGCCATTTCTATCTCTTCCAAGCAAAACACTCCTTAATTCTTTAATCCAGTAGTATATAAATTTGTCTCTTATAGGAAATGGCAGACGATTATTCTCGAGCCAAAAAAGTACATATTGTCGAAAATATTTTATGCAACATATAATTATACATTTTGGAAGACACTAAAAAACAATACAGCAATCCAAATTTCATATATTACTGCTGTTTCTTTTAAAATTCCGGAACGTTTAATGCTATAGCTTTTTTAATTAATGAGATTTAAAAGCATAGAAAGCTGTTGATTAAAAAGTAAAATAAACATGTTAATGTTTAATGTACAAGTTTTGAAAAATGAAATGTAACTTAGAAAATTTTTGCTCAACAATGTCATTTATAATTGGTGCAACATAGTCATAATGAAATTTAAAGCGAGTAATATTTCCATCCGTGTAGGTAAAGTGATAAAACAAAATACATATATTATGTATAACATTTCAATACAATTCATAATACACAGAATAATATACAGATCATATTCGTAGGGAATTGTTAGGAATTGAAAAGATAGCATTTAAATCCTTCAAATCCCTTTGTTCTTTAATAGAAGGGAGAAAGCTGTTGTGGATCTCACAAGAAGTGCTGCAGGGGTATTCACTCGACGAAAATCATCCCCCAATCCTTTGCTTTCCTGAAACACCTCCACTGTGATCCTAATGCAACACCGCTGAGAAGATAAGTGTGAATAAATAACCCATCAATCACCCCTTTTCATTTTCGACTCATTCTGGGGTAGCTGGAAAAAGGGGCTGCGACGTATGTGTCTTGGGGGTTACGGTTTAGCCCAAATTTCCTCCCGACCAGAGTCATGGCCAACTACAGGAACGGCCACGGAAGCTCTGGCGTGACGTCACAACCTCCGTCTAAATTCGACAATTTCAACCCGATGATCGAACTTCCATCGTTGCGAAACATAATAAAATATGCTTTCTTATATCACATTTGAAATGCCTTATATACCTAATATGCAGTTATTTTATCTTTGTGATCATATTATTTATGCCTAATTTAGAAAATTTAAAAAAATTACAATTTAAAATGCAAAAAATAATTGACCAAATAGTGTAAATACATATTTATCGACTTTCGTAGAAGTTTCTCTTACATAGTGTGATTAATTAAATATCACGCACTCCTTCATGCATGGCTTTCATCATTTATAAATTTATATTTTCAAAGGATTAAATATTAAAAAATAATTAAAAAAATTATTTGTAATAAGATGTTCTTAAATGAGCTTTACATAACATGCACAGAAATGATCCTTTCATAGAGCAAGAAAATTTCACAAATTAACAAAACACAAATAAAAAGGAGAAATTTTTATTTTAATCAAAAGATCAATTATTTTGCAGAAAAATTTCATAATAGTATTCCAAGAGTTTAAAAATTAGGAAATATAAGAATTCATAAAAAAAAATTAATAGAATGATATAAAGGAAAGTGTATAATAAATTACACAACGGAAAACAAATTATCTTGCAGCTTCAGATACATTGATTTTATAATAAAATGTTGTTTTACTTAGTTTTAGTTATAGCATGCTATTATTATATTAGTAATTTACCTTCATAATAAAAAATAAGCAAGTAATCAATTTCCTAGTTTCATTTTCCAATAAACTAACTTAAGCCAAACATCTGAATGTTAGACACACTGCCTGAAGATATTCTCATGCCTTTGATATGTAACAATATTTTAAATGCTGCCAATAGCATAAAACATTTAAATTATACGACAACACTCATATAAACCAAACATTTTAATATTAAACACTGAGTTTTAAAATATTCTAATTTAAATCAGTAACCCCAACATTGTTTTTATGGTTTGAAACAATTTCAAGGCAAAATTTCAAACATCCAACATTTACCACAAACACAAACATATTTTATATTACCTATACACACATTCGTAACATAGAAGCATCTGGGTTAGAAGATTATAAATAGGTAGGTATTTTCTTTTCTGATGTCCTTTTCAGAAACAATATGCAAGGGTAGATTCACATAAACTAAACTTAATGCCATTAATGAATATCCAAAACAAAACTACAGAACTCCCAGAATATATCAGATTGAAACTGTGATAAAATTTACATAAATCATATACTTGAACATGTAAAATATGTTTGAAAAAGAACTTTGTTGATTTAAACAAATAACCGCATCATTGTTTTAAATGCTATAAAGGGATTAAATATCAAAATTTTACAAAAATCATAAAAATTTTTTATAATAATTCTATTTACATCCAAAGTATCTTTTTACCTATGTCAAAAATATACATCATGATCATAAATAAGGAGAATATTAGTTTTCTGATTTTATTTTCAGAACTGTAATTGTTATGATTAGGCTCATATAGACCAAATTTTAACAATAACTACATTATTTGAAACAGCATGAATGGCATTAAAAAATTTCCAAAAGATTTTCTTCAATACAGCAAAAACCATGAAACATTCATCAAATCAGAATCAAATTTATTATTAAATTCACATAAATCTTCCATTTGAACATAGCACAATACAGTTTTAAAAGAAACGGATTACTTTAAGTAACTAACCATTAACAGTGTCTTTAAATGCCTTTTATACCAATTTTTTTCAGAATCATAAAACACTTTTTTTATGATAATTCTATTTACATCCAAATTCTATTATTACCTACATTAGAAATATAATATCATGTTTATAAATAAGAAGCATAAATAGCCTTTCTTATTTTCAGAATCATAACATGCATGAATAGTTTGAGATAAATCAAATCTTAACAATAAGCACACTACTTTAAAGAATGTTAATTCCAATAACTAATTTGCAAAGCATTTTCTTCAGTACAGCAAACACCATGAAACACTCCTCAAACTTATGATTGAATTCACATAAATCATACATTTAAATATAACATATACAGCATGAAAATAACCCAATTAATTTAAGAGAATATCTGCAGCAGTGTTTTACAACAAAGGCCTTAAATATCCAAATTTTAACAGAATCGCAAAACAATTTTTTTACGTTAATTCTATTTACCTTCAAAGGTTCTTATTACCCATATTAGAAATACATCTTTATGAATATAAATATGCAAGCAATCATTTTTTTATTTAACTCTTATGCAAATAAATAAAATTCTTATTAATAAACATTTTAACCTACAAATATACTATTTTGGGAGATTTTAATGCCATAAAGTTGTAACAAAAGGACTCTTTTCAGTAGTGAAAAGTGTTTTAAACATCAGGATTATATAATAATTATATATATTATTAAGTTGGCAATAACAATTATTTTAAAGTTAGATAAATAAATTTGAAAAGGATTTAAGCAAACATCTGCAATTAATTATTTTTTCCTTGCGATACCCTTAAATACCCCGATTTTTTTATTTGAATTATGATGTTTTATTTTATAAGACAAATAACAAGATGGTAAAATAATTCTTAAATATTGATTATAAATTGCTATGATAATAAAAATTGCTTTTCACCGATTCTTGAACTTTTTCAGTTTTCTTTCCTCACTTCTTTCAAGGGACTTTAAAGAAATGTTTTTTACATAATTGTTCAAACAAATATTAAGAAAAGTCTTGACGACACTCATGATTATTATTTCATATGGCAAATGACATTCACAGCATCTCTCACTAAAACACACTACATCATTCATTTTGAGATAAGCCTCAGTTATTTTTGTAAGAAGCTGGTGTTGTTTTCCATTGTTGTGGATAAAATGCTTCTCATATTTTTCAGATATAATAGTTTGGAAAAGTAAATATGCAACTGATATCAACAACACCATATTTTCTGTCGGGTATTTTAAACCTCCTCGATTTACAATATCAATATATGCATAATTTGTTTCCGCTAATGTACCATCACAAGTTTCAACTAATAATTCTTTGTCCAAGACGCAGAAATCTATGCAAGCACTGCAGTTAGTTTTAATATTTCTTGTGCAATAACCAGCAATGTATGTGAGAACTTCTGCATCAGTGTCTGAAACTGCAGCCAATTCTACACCATTGCAAATAATTTCATTAAAAGGTGTAAGATCAACATCTTTACTCATTTCTTTAATGTCTGAAAATTCTGTAACAAACTGTTTTAAAGAGATGTTACCATATGAATTAGAATGAAGCTGAAGAATGGACTTCAATTTAATTTTTCTTTCAGACTCCAGAATTTGCTGAACTGAAACATGGTAATTTCCTCCAGACATCTGACGATATTGCGAAAATCTGTATTCCAATTTATCAGTCTGAAATTTGGACGTTAAAATAAATTTTGAGCTATTTACTAAAAGCTTTTTAATTACATCGATGATTGCATTTGTTGTTTGATAAAGAGCAAAGTAAGTTTCCTCGCTTAAGCATCCGCAACGAGACTGTTGCTTCATGTTTTTCCACTGCTGAAGCCAACAACAGAATTTTTCCAAAAACCTGAATCTTTTATCATCAGTGCAGTAAATGCTTTGCTGTCTTCACATTTTATATAAAGGCTTTTGTTTAGGTGGCTCACATTCATAATGTTCCACCATTTTCTGATAATTTGCAAAAATTTTACCGTATCCTGCCAATTATCAATGCAGTGTTTCCTTCCCAATAATTGAAGAGCAGCATCATTACTCTCATGAAAAACATTTACAGCAAACTTCACATTTTGTTTTTCTAAACTTGAAGGATATAAACTTTTGAATGAAAGTTTATGGCCCATTTTCACAATTGAGGTCTTCTCCTTATGATATATATTCCTTAGATGCGAAAATTTAGGAATTATACATTTTGATGGATCATCGAAATCAGGACAACAAAATGTTTTTTGGGTGTCTAACTGATTAATCCAATTATTTCTTATTGATTTCAAAAGGTGTACCGAATCAAAAAGTAAGAATAATTTTTTCTCCTTATTTGCAGGGTTGCAGACATGAGTTGACATTTGTTTATGACCTAACTTCTGAAACATGTTCCTGTTTATTCTGTTGTTATCAGAAATCATTGAAACAACTGAAAATCCTGCTTCATCCAGAATACTAAGAGCATTGCGGGTCAGGCAGCATAAATAATCTGCATTCATATTATTAACAGGAACTAAGGCTTAACTTAAAGGAACTTAAAGTTTCTTTATAAGATGAATAAATAGAACTTATCATGAAAGCTTGTACAGTTGTAGCTTCAGTATCGGATTTATTTTCTGCAAAACCTGATATTGATTTCCCTTTATAAGCAATTGATTTCTTTACATAGATTTCATCAATTAGTAGATTTACAATTCTATTTTCATCGTTCAATTTGTTGAATTTTTCTCTCATGTACTTTTTTGTATTCTCATTTTGTAAGGAATTGTCGAGATTCAGAATGCTTGTAATTTTACCTAAATGATCGGTTGATGGCACTGACAATAAACCGCTGTCGTACAACAAAGAATAACATGATGAGGACTTCATGTATAAAGAATATGCAAAAATTAAAAGTTCACTGCTGTACCTTCGAGCCATTTTAGATTTATCTCACAAGTTCATTTGCTCTAATATGAACTTTTTATTGTCATACATATCTTCATCAGGAGAAATGCATTTTTTCCAATGATACACAGACTTTTCTTTTTCACTAGGAAGCACTTCATTTAAGTCATCTGCAGATTTTTATTGAAAAGATGATCTGGATTATTTAGAATAATTTTGAAGTGAGATACAGGAACAGAAATATCACCAAAAAAACATATAAACTCATATCATTATTGATTTTTATGCTTGAAAGTACCCTTGGTGCTGACAATAAATTTAAATTAACTAAAAATACATGATCACTGTTTTTTATTACAATTGGTTTTGAAATTAAATTGAACGAATTTACCCGTAAATCCAATTGTTCACAAAAATCAATAAAACTTTTGATTCGATCTTTATCTAAAAATTGCTGCAACGCAATTTCATCTGATTTTGCAAGTTTTTCAGATCTACTTGTTCTTGGAGTAGGTTTGTTTTCCGTCAAGTATTTTGGGCAATTAGGAAATATAGACGGATAAGCATCTTCCTTCAGTTTTGAACATTTTGTTGGCACTTTTAAGATAGTACCATCTCTGTCTGATATTTCGTCAATTCTTATAATATCCGATTCAATGAAATGTTTTTCACACACAACACTTTTTGCAGATGGCGACCAGTTTCTTCGTGGAATCTTCTTGCACCATATACTTTTCTTTCAACATCTTTTGGAAATTTAAAAACAGAAACATACGTTCCAGCTTTGTCATAATTTGACTGGCATCCTGGGACACAGCATCGATCTGGCATTATAAATAATATAAAATAAAACGGTTTAAAATACTCATTATTAATGAGGAACACTAAATATATACGCTACTCCAACGACACACATCCACGTCTCACACTCAAACGTTCTTTCCTCAGACGGAGTTCGTGACGTCAGATCACATGACTCCTGAGCTTCCGTGGCCGATCCTGTAGTTGGCCATGCCAGAGTCTTCCATTGCTAAGGGATGACGATGCATTTTCTGTGAACGTATCTCTCTCGGGGCAAACGGCGAACTGGTTAAACAATTCCAGAAAAGTTAAAATAATAACTTAAGTCTAATTACAATAATAAAAAGAAAATAAACTAACTAATTTGGTGGTTAAATAAAAAGAATAGAATGTGTAAATCATCAATTTAATCAAAGCGATAATACTTACATGAAAACACAAAGTATCGGTAAATAAAGAAATATTTAACTAATAATTATGTACATTAAGTATCATATTTTACTAAAATCAAAATACATGTAATCTATAAATAATAGCGAAAAATTAATTACTTACAATAAAATGAAATTGGTTCAACTAAAAATAGACTCTCGAAAAAAAAAAAAACTGAAACAAAAATAAAGAAGAAATTATAAAGGCCATCTATCTAATAGACAATATTCTACAATAAATGCAAGTACAAAAATCTACTAGAAACAAATAAACTAATTATTTTTATTAAATTAATATTAACAAAAATAAATATAAACTTCGAATAAAAATAAACTAAATATTAACATCGACTACAAACAGAAAAAAATGTCCATGATAAAATGTTTACCTGGAATAATAAGTCTTGGCAGGAGCGAAGCATACAGCACAAGCAGAAATGATGAAAATCAGCCAACGTCTCTCAATATAGGCCTTGGTCAGGATCCACGAGAACCAATCAGAAAGCTCCATCGGGAGACTACTACCCTCTAGTGGCCATTGCTGAACTAACAGAAATTCTAGCATGTATCTGCAAGCTGCAATCAGGTTGAGGATTTAGTATGACATCAGAACAGAGGGGAGTTCTACTCAATCGATAAACGTGTACATGAAACGGGATTAAAACACAAACAGGATGAAACATGTGGCTGACCTAGCAGTAGCAAGGTAATCCGAGGTGACAATGTATGATGACATCACGAACAGGGTGCAACGCGTCCCTAGTTGGTGACGTAGCAACTCGTACGTGCTCCTGGGTAAATTCCCTCCCCCCTGTAACCGCCTCAGGAGGCCTCGCCCCTCTGCTCCCCGCTCCCTGTGACGCACAACCCCCACTTTATACTTAGAAGATACGTAGAAGATACGCAGCAGTTTAATAAAATCTCCTTGGGAGATGCCAAATTTTCATGTTGCCACAATAAGTGTTTGATGTGCGTTTAATCATACATAACCAGTAAAGATTCTTGGAAAATAATTTCTTGGCCATTTTCAGAGATTCGGCAATATTTGTAGATCGCCTGGATCATCGGATATAATTTCGTAAGATTTTTTGTGTGGATAATTTAAAGGAAAACCCATGCAAATCTGGAAGCGAATCGTGGGATTCGAAGCCATATTTTAGTCATATTGGCCTATGTGCTGATGTGAAGTCTATTAGAATAATAAGTCTTATATACATACAGATCTCTAACAGTATGAACAACTAGGTACACAAATTGACAAAAATAAAATTATATAACTTGCGTGTAAATTGCGTATCTTAATTTCACGGTATGAAACTTAAAAATTATTGGGAAGTTTGTGTTCTCCATTGCCGCTTCGCAGCGCTGAAGAGGTAAAACGTTTAACTCTGTACTATTTCCGCGGTAGAAGCCAAGAAAGTTTCGGAAACTACATCTCCTATCGACGTACCTATCCGGAGTGTGTGTCGTCCTGCTTATCGACATGGCTAGTAGACGTGATTCTCTTCAGCCTGATGCACGGAATTCCGACATGGAAAACAGTTATGGAAGACTGGATTGGAAATAAGAATCTAGCAGAATATTACGAACAGTATATATACAAAATATCCCGTAGAATTGTTGCAGCGAAGTTCCATGCAACCTATCAGTCAAGTTAATGACCTATTCATCGTATTTTGTTTTCCTCAGATGTCATAGTCTGACATATCCAGATCACTTGCTTTTTAACCTCAATGCCCACAAAAGTTTATATTTTACTTATAGCAAGTATGCTCCTTTGGTAGGCAACCACGTTTTATACTACCTATTACTCTGAAAATCACCAAAATATAAATCGACAAAAACAATAGGTTCGGAACATTTTGTGGAACAATTCAACTGTGGATTCTTGCAGCATTTTAATTTTTAATTCAAGCAGTATTTTTATATGTGGTGTACTAACCCAATTTAAGGTAGCATACTAAAATAATCGATTTATTATTATTAAATAAGTTGTAAGGTTTTAGTTTAAACTAACAAAGTTTTATGTTAATTTTCTCTTTACTGTAAGCTCTTATTTCAACTTCCCGTTAGAATGAGCGCGCGTTTCAGCTTTATGCTAATTTTAAGTGGAGCCTAGTTTTGTATTTAAAAGGTTAGCAAGGAACGTCTCGGTGTGAGAGAGCTTTTAGTCTCAGATCACTGCGGCTCTGTTCGACGTCCACCTGACCAGCTAGCATTTAAATTCTAAGCCTTAGCGCTCTTTCTATAATTTTTATTGAAGTAATCTAAGGGCGTTAGTATTAGCTAAATCTTGCTACCCGCCAATGATAGTTTAGCATAGAGGCCAACCTAGCTTTTATAGCTCTGAGAGCAACGACTTCTTAATTTTCTACTTAACATTAATTTAAATTATTTGATTGTTCAGTTTAGACCTAGGTGCGGTCCGTCCTTGCGTGCAGTTATTCTACCACTTAACCACAATTACCCTACCACAGAACGTACCTGCATTCAGCTTCCTGTTCGAAATCAGGACTTTGGTACTATCACGACCATGTTCGCCAAAAGTATGCACCGAATTCAGTTGACGAGAAAACATACTTAGCTAATGCTATTTCATGTTTTAATAAAAACTGCATAATAAAATGACATCAAAGATTAGGCCACAGAAATAATGCGATAAAAACAATTGATAAAAAGGATTTGGCAGATGGTATTAAACTTAGTAAATGCGCTTATAGTGTTGAATATTCTACTTGTATAAAAGCGAAACTAACAGAGAAACATTATCCAAAAGCGGGTTTTAAATCTAAAAATCCACTAGACTTAGTTACACAGATGTGTGTGAGTCAGTTGAAGTTAACAGCTTAGGAGAAAAAAAAATATATCGTAACCTTCATTAATGACTATTCGCGTTATACTCAAATTTATTTTATTTCTTCAAAGGATGAAGTATTCAACAAAGCTAAATAACAAATATCATTTGTAATGAAACCACTGAAGATTACTTAAAGAAAATTGGTATATTTCATCAAACTTCAGTTCCTTATTGTACGGCACAGAACGGCGTCGCAGAAAGGAAAAATCGCTTTTTAACTGAAATGATTAAAGCTATGCTAATAAATTCTAGATTACCAAAAGGATTATGGCTGAAGCACCAGCTACTGCCGCCTATCTCCAAAATAAGTTACCAACTAAAGCCACAGATAAAACACCGTATGAACTGCGGAATGGTAGAAAACGAAATTTAAGTCAGTTACGAGTATTTGGCTCTAAAGCTTATTAGTATGTGAACAAACAAAATCGGCGAAAATTCGACAACAAAGCGCAAGAAAGAATATTCGTAAAATACGATTTAAAAAACAAGGATACAGGATTTATGTAGGTGGAAGGAAAATAATAGTAACTAGAACTGTTAAATTTTCAGAAAACTTGCCCTTATCTGACAAACATGTAGAAAATAATGCTGAAGATTCGGAATTAATTCATGTCAACAACTCTCAGAACAATGAAAAGACGTCTCTTGGCGATGATTTTACCGAAGCTTCAAAAGAATTTGAACAGTTAATTAAATTTTAATGAAATGTAGAAGGAAGGGTTTCCAGCAGATCAACCAAAGGAGTTCCACCGGGAAAGATTCTCCTACAAAGCAGAAGACGAAGAATTAACATTACATCAAAACAAACAACATTGCCTCAAACAAACAAAGTGGTTTACGCATTTTGTCAAAATTATCTGAAAGTATGAAAGATGACTTTTTTTTCCGGTCGTGTACAATGAAAAAAAGGAAAGGAAAATTGGTTGCTAGAAATTAAGAAGTTCACTAAGTAAATTATTCTTGGCTCAAAGAGAAAAAAAATTTTTCAAGATATATTTTTTTAAATTTCTCCATGAGTTTCACATCTGATTTTACAAAAGTAAGTATCTAGGCATAGTTTGTGTCGTAGAATCGATATATGGAAAAAATTGGCGTGTCTTATCATAAAAAGTCAGATTTTGTGTCAATATACCTATAGTAGATCGATGCTATGTATAAATCTAATATATCCTATATCGCGCTTTCGGGACTTGTAAAAAGCAATTTGAATTTCGTCAATCGGCCCAGTAGAATAGGAGATATAGAACTGTCCCGCGCCGTTTTTTGCGCAGTGTACTTATTAACAATAAATAAAAGAACAAAATCAACTCCGGGTGGTGCAGTTTGTTAAATTTTTAATGCATCATGAAATCATGCACTGCCTATCTGAATCTAAAGACAAAAACGTGATACCGATGTTTTTAATCTCACATCGACACTGAAATTGTTTTCTGCAATTTACGAACTGAAAATAAAGAGTACATTTTCGATATTAAAGCCAATACGCCCTTAAAAAATCTCTGTTTATTATCTATTATATCAAACATATAAAATTATAATTAGACTTTCTACGCAAAAACAATCACTTGGGCCAGCGGGCAAGAAGGCAGACTTTTTGGGGCACAAAACTAAAGGTTTTCTTTTGATCCACTCGGCAAAAAGACACTATTGATGGTAAAAAATAGACTTAACCTCAACTTTTAAATTGTTGATAATTTCTACCGCTATTGCATGCGAATTAACTAAAGGCATAAAAACCTTAACCGGAGATAAAAATAGCACAATGCAATCATTTTAAAGTAGAAAATATACCAGCATATAAAATTTACCAGCATATAAGAATAAAAAAAACTGAGCTCACGGAGGCGAGTAACAGAGTATATATATATATATATATATAAGGAGAGAGAGAGAAAGAGAAGTACGAGTACATATATATATATACGAGTAAGAGAAGTACGAGTACATATATATATATACGAGTATTTATATATATATATATATACCTTTGGTGCTGCAGATTGCAACCAAAAAGGGAAGTGTACAATTACATGTTATAGCAGTCCCATGTGCAAAATTTCTACGTTCTGACGCTACTCCTTTTTGAGTTATGCAATATACAGATATACAGATGTACGTACAGACATCAAGAAAAAAAATCTCTTCTGAATCCATTTTAAATAATTTTTGCAACCCGTTTTGGGAAACAAAGTGTCCTTTATTCTGTTTTTACATACAGTTTCTCGCAAAAATATCGTTAAATTGCATTCAATAGCGATCAAAATTGATATTTTCGTTGATATATGACACCTTAAAATTTTCACGATGACAATACTTCCTTTACTTCGTACGAGGAAGTAAAAAAGAACGTTTTAGAATAACTTAATTTAATAAGTAGTATATACAACCTATCGTGGGATGTTCTAAAAGCATAGAGGTCGTAATAATCTATGGAAAATAAATAATGTATTTTGTATATCATTTTACTATTCATTGTATCTTAAGAAGCCCTGGAAACTCACAATCTTCACATATTTGAAAGCATTGCATTAATTCTTTTAACTCTCAATCCCATTTCCTTCTGGGAACTTACTACGCAAATAGGATCACATTACTGCATTCACTTTAGATTTCCCTAAAGCTTTTCATATTCACAAAGTTTATCTTCTTTAGTTAATGCTATATTACAAAACCAGTGTTCCCTAAACCTTTTCGAAATTATAATGCATATATTTGTCATGTTTTTCCTCCTGTTCC